>KZ451898.1:566149-588370 GCA_002786265.1 Apostasia shenzhenica | reverse complement strand
CAAATTCTAATGTTCCATAATTTTTTTTAATTAAACATATTTTATAGACATTTTTCATAAATAATATTTATTATATAAATATTTAAGCTATTGTGCAGTTGGAGTCATAATATTTATGATACTTGTGGTTTATAATGTGCAAACTAACGATGCTAATAATGATGAAGACGATAATAATTAATCAATATATAGTGGTAGTCCAACTCAATTTAAAAGAGAATTAGAGAAAGTATGCCCAAAGAGAGCGAGATGTGGACACTCTTCTCCATAATTATAATGCAGCAAATTCAACATGAGTGAAATGTTGAATCAAATGATGCTTATAATCAATTTGCTGCAAAAATATAAGAGTAAGATGTAGAGATTGACGATGATGCTAACCTCGGAGGCTTAGATAAGTATTTAAATTTTTGTGAGCTGCAACATCTCCTACTAAATATTATATTTTATTCGAAGTGAGAGTTGCAGTGTTCACTGAGTAATTAGGCAATACACAATCATATATAACATAAAAAATAATATTAATTTTTATGCATTTTGCGGATAAGCCCACTCCATATAAATGGTATTTACATATAATTATCGCTAAGAAATATAATGGTGCATAGAAGATATCTACTCTTGGTGAGGCGCACAATTGTTCTTTCCCAAAACCTGATAAAGACTACTGTCGATGCATGTCCTGATTTATTACTTAGTAGAACCAGCTATGTGAACTCAAATTGATATACGCCCAAGTTACATCATGTCACAGATAAATGCGAAGTATAATATTAAAATTAGCTATATGAAAGCTTGGGATAATTGAAGGAAGGCCATTAAAAGTATATTCGATGATTAAGAAGAGTCATATAAGAATTTATATAGATATTGCAAGTGCTTAAAAGTAGTAATGCTTTGGACCATTTTTGACATCCAAAATCTCAGATAATAGGTTCGAATATTTGTTCTAGAGTTTTGGTCCTTCAATTAAAGAATGAAACTTTTGTTGGCTTGCATTAAGTGTTGATAGGACATTTTTTCTTGGTAAATATCATGATACCTTATTAATTTTTATAGGCATAGATGCTAATAATAGATTTTTTTGACATATGTTGTGGTCGAGGCAGAAAGTAATGACTCTTGGGAGTGGTTTCTTATTAGAATACATGATCTTATTAAACCAATACGAAAACAAAAAAGATTTATATATTATTAGTGATAAGCATTCTGATTTACTGTGAGGTGTAGCATCTATCTTGCCCCATGCTACCCACTGACATTGTCTTCATCACTTGAGAGAAAATTTAAAAAAAAATCTTATGGACTCTGCCTCTATTTGGTTGGTGGATTGGCCATAGTTATTCTTTCAACCTTTTTATAAAAAAATATAGAGCATTTTTTGTAATATATATATGATGAGAAATGAAATAAGTTAATTTTCAGAATATAAAATAAATTTGGTTGATATATTGAGAATTGTAAAAGTTACTTTATTTTTTAAAAAATAGTCATGATCAACTTAGAAAACAACTAAACTAAAGAGTATTCAAGCAATTAAATTTATGTGTGATAAGATATATAGTGCCGACAACATTAATATATGGTATAATTTTGCTCAATATATATAAGATATAACTACAGTACATTCAGATGTTCATAAATAGCTTGAAGACAGAAGATATGAAAAATGAACAATGATTGAATCATGTGCATTTTCTATTATGATAAATTTTAAATAATGAGAAATTAATGATTATATTTCTGAAAAACAAGCAACGATCAATTCAAATGATGATAATTATTATTGTATATGCTTGCGTACTCTTATCTAAACTGGAATCCAAATTGGAGTGTGATGTAACCAGATACTATTAAACTATTGGAGATGCGTGAGTAAAATATCACATGTTACCTGAGTAAAAATTGCTAAAATGCAGAATTAAACTAGAGCAACTAAGCCTGCAGTAATTTGGAGATACTAAAGATATAATAACTAATATGAGAAAGTCTAAATAATTTCTTTTCGAATAAACCTTGAACGCATGCGAGTGCGAGTGCAAATTAGGCTGGAATGACTAAAATCTCTAATTGAAGTAGAGGTATCCACATCATTAATATTTCATTTCTATGTGCAAACAATATAGAACGAGGTGGAGGCGTGATGGTAGGGGTGCGACGGGAGATGATTTTCCTCCAGCTATTCATCTTTCATTGAAGCACTTACGGGGGAGGCAAATTGTTCCATATCCAAACTAGTCTCGATTGTTATAACCTACCAGCCACCTACTTATATTATGAGACTGTTCTGTGATGTATCTGATATTTGTAGATGCATTAGATATTACTAGGGTAGCTAACATCAAGCATCTTATTTACATTATATTAGATTTTTTTTTTATTACTGCACTTGTAAAGTATTGGTCTCTAGAGACCAACATATTTAATTTATTTGTTGGAGAGATGACAGTTACACTTCAAGATGTGACTGTTATTTTAAGTATTCAGATTGACAAAGATCTATTGATAGGTCATATACATCTTGGGGAGGGAAACAGATAAGAAATTTGATAGACTGATATGATAACCTACTAGGATGGCATCTTATACTTATGTTCATGTACACGAACCCTACAAATAATTCTGAGTACAGATAATTGTATGGGCGACATCATGAGTTAATGGCTATAGTAGTCAGTGTCAGAAAAATGCTTTCTTTATTAATTTTTTTTATAATAATAAAAATTAATTAAGTTTATTTTTAAAAAAAATGAGAATTTTTAAGTTTCTTGCATGGCCTAGAAGAATATTACTTAAAATTGTCTATCAAAAGAATATTAAAATTGGGTAAGCAAATTACCTGAATAAATAGTTTGTGTGAGATAGAAGAAGGAGAAAAAGAAGATATTGACAAGGAGAATAAAAAGAAGAAGATTATGATCGGGAAGAAGAAGAAGAAGAAGAAGAAGGCTGGGAAGAAGAAGTAGGAGAAGTAGAAGTAGGAGAAGAACAGGAAGAGCAGAAGAAGAAGAACAAAAGAAGAAGGAGAGGAGGAAGTAGGAGTGGGTCTGTTAACGAGTCGAGTACAAGTGAATTTTAGACAACTCAAATTCGACTCAAATTTTTTTAACTCAACTCGAACTTGAATTATTTTGAGTAGGCTTATATGTTACGGCCGAGCTTTAAAACCTTGGTACTAAAAATCCTATAAATACAACTTAATAAAATTTATAATATTTATTATTATTAAATTTAATTTTACACAAATAATTACATAAATATAATTTATATAAGTATATATATAATTGTTCTATATATATATTGATATGTACATATAAATACATATGCATATCTACGTGTATGTATGTATGCGTGTGAATAAGAATAACTTTGAAATTATAATTTTAGTTTATAAAGAGTAACTATTTTATAGATAGAAGAAAAGAATAATTATTTCATGAAATGTGGAATAGAAATTTCTATAAAATAACTATTTCATCAAATTAAATATAGAAATAATAATTTTATAAAATATAAAAGTGGAATAGTATAGTAATTTCATTTAAATATATGCACCTATAATAATATTTATATATATTTGAGTTCGAGTAGACTCGACTTGATATGAGTTGAGTTTGAGCTGACTCAAAATATATTTCTAATTGACTCAAATAAATTTTATTTTAACTTATATAAATAATAAATTTTATCTTTCATATTATTTTATTTTATTATAATTGATTAAAGAAATAAAAAAAATAAGAGTGTGCGCATTATAGGAATTGAATTTGGATTGCTCAATACGTAAAAAAATGAAATTAATCACCACATCCAACCAATATCATATTTTATAATAGCATTAATTATATATAACATATATATTTCGAGTCAACTCAGAAATGATTTTGAGCGAGTCAAGCTTGACTCGAACTCAACTCAAATTATAATTCAAGTCTAAAGAAATCTACAATAAATATTGCTTGAATGGTCACAATGAAAATTCTAATGAAGCCTTTCATTAAAGTATCTAACAAACTAAATCTAGTTCTATATGTATATAAATAAATAAATATATATATATATTTTTTAAATTTTTTAATCGATCTATTTTTTAGTCATCTTGATTTGACGCTATGTTATCTCAAGATTAGATTGATAAAACTCTTGAGCCAAAAAATAGTTTATTAATTGACTCATTTGAATTGAATCAAACTTGATTTAATGTAAAATTTAATTCAAATTTTAAGTGATTTTTGATTTTTGAGTAAAATTAACGGCTTAAAATCAACTTTATTTCACATCCTACACACCTCCCAATATTAAAATAAATATCTTTCCCATCAATTCTATAAAATAAATTTTTTTTTTCTTATCCAAATTTATCCTCCAACCAAACAAGCTCTTAAATAAACAAATTAAGATTAATTTTTAAAAAAATAAATTACCTTCTATATATATATATATATATCAATCAATAAACTCTCCTATACATGTAGAGACCAATGAAGAGCTAGAAAGTGATAAAAAAAATAAATATAATTTACTTAGGTCCTGTTTGGCAATGGGCTAAAAAACATGGCTAAAATTAGCCATAGCCAAAATCTTAAATTTATTTAAAAAAGCTTAAAAATTTATTTTATATTTAATCTAACACAAATTTCAATATTAAACAATTACTTTATTTCACATCCAACACAATTGTCAATAAATTAATCAACTTTACTTCAAATCCTACACAATTTTTAATATAACCAACTTACTTTATTTCACATCATACACATTTTTCAAAAATGACTAAAAATTCTAACCAAATCTTTTTTTTCTTATTACCAAACAGAGAGGGCATTTAGTTATCATTTAAAAGATGACATATAAATGACATGACATAAATACCAAAATGACATTGAACTAAATGTCTTCTTAACTAACATTTAATAACATGTACACATCCTTTATTAATTAATTTTAGAGTTCAACACTGCCAAAAATAAATAGATAAACATACTTAAATAAAATCGACAAATTGTAATATACTAAACGTGGTGATATTCAATCTTGTCAACTATAATGCTGCGCTTGTTGATGTCCCCAAATGCTGATGATGAAAAAAACTCTAACAAGTACCTTATTCGCGCAACAGCCGTAAGCCTAAAATGTTCCGGAAAAACATCGCCCTCGACTATTACACAGAACCGTCTGGCCAAACTGATCGTGTTAAGATCTAATTGTACCCCAACAGCAATCCAGCGTTTATTGATGAGTTGAGGAAGAAACGGTTTCCGAGCTAGAGGATCTTGAGCATATTCATACGCTCGAATCCCAAGTTTAGCAATATATTCAATAAAATCTTCATCATAGTCATGCTCTAACGAAACATATTTTTTAGGAAAGCTTATCTTTGCCGCCGCCGTGGCGGCAAAGACAAGGAGGTGGAGGAGGAGAAGGAGGAGAGAACGCGAGGAAGCCATGGATGGATGCAAATAATTAGTTAACGTGGAGAGGAGAAGGTGAGGGAATCCCTTTATCAACACATAGAGCACTAGAGAAGGCTCCAATTAATGTTGCCAGTTCAGAATGACAAGTACTCTAATGATATGCATCGCTACCTTGACAGCTTTACTAGAGAACAAACAACGTACTTTGAATAGCTCTACTCTAGCACTGAGTCATTTAAAAACGAGCTAGCTTAACTCAAATTTATATTCAAGCTCGAGCCGCTTCAAAATAGAGTATATTGCATATTTCTTAAAATATTTTTGAGATAATTACTTACATGCCACACCATTTAACTTTATTTATATATTATCCATCCATTCTTAGTTAATTACGCTATGCATATTCAAAACATTACAAAAATCTTATATACACATATTTTAATTTGTTTCTATTATAATGAGTAATTATAATTTTTTAATAACCTAATTATAGTTAGGTTACAAAAAAAATCTAAACCGTTCATTATATTATTTTAAAGATATTTAAATATATTTTGAGTGAAAATCCTAAAACCTTGATGTTTAGGTGGTGACAAGGGAAGGAGACATCCGCGACGTCAATTGATTTTAGGACAAATTAGGGCTTTAGTGTGACATTGAGAAAGAAAAAAATATGTATTATTAAGGATAAAAATATAATTTTAATGATTTACTAACGAAATATTTTTTTTCAAATAGATTTTGACTGAATTTTAACTCAAGTATGTGAATATAAGATTTTGTAATATTTTAAGTGTGTATAGCGTAATTAACTAAGAATGGATGGGTAACGCATAAATAAATCTAAATGGTGTGACATGTAGGTAATTATCTCAATATTTTTTGGCATACATAATTACGTGCATATCTATAGACATTTTTATATATTTATCAATAAAAAGTTTTTTAAGCTGAATCGAGTTTATATTGAGCAAGCCAATTTTGACTTGAACTCAACTCGAAATAACACCAAGCTTGAGTTAATTAATGTTGTTTTCAGCTTGAGTCGAGTTAAAATCAAGCCCAAAATTTGAATTGGTTTTTTAGCAAACTTGAATTATTTTTACAGCATTAATTCCTACTTGGTCCAATATCTCTCTGGTCTAACTATCAGACAAAAAATGCTGTGGCCAGGGCAAAAAGCACCCATAACCAACGAATATATTAAAAAAGAAAAGATGTAATTATCTATTTAATTGTTTTTTGAATCTGATCATTAATTGCAATTAATATTAGATTCACATATATGCACCAATTGAGTTGGTTTACTACTAGCAATTTGATAAAAAATTTTAAGGATAAATTATTATATATGAATGGGTTCGTGATCTACAAATTTGATTCGCTAGACTTTTAGTGCTTAATTTTAGTCGTTAATTTCGATGTTTATTGTCTTTGCTCGTATTCGTCTCGAAGTATATTGGACAAGGAATCTAAATTGACTGAAAATATTTAATTGGTGAAGGGCATTTTTTTTGAAAATCAAATTAAATTAGTCACTGAACTTATTAATTATATATAAAAATTACATATCAAAAACATTAATATATATTCAAAATAATAAATTGAAGTATATTGCATGAGGGATCTAAATTGCCTGAAAATGTTTAATCGGTGGAGGGGTTTTTTTTTTTTTTTGAAAATCAATTGGTGAAGTGTTTTGCAAAATCACCAGCTAATTCAACATCTCATGCAATAAAAGATAGATGAATAAACTAAGGGAATAATTGCAAATTTAACCACATAAAGTATGATAATGAGATTAGTCAAATGTAATAAATGGGACCTTCGCCTTCAGCTTGAAGCTGCAACACTTTATTACTGCTGGCACGCCCGCAACTCTAAAGTGCATGGCAATCCGATCCCCTCAGTAAAAGTTTTGCCAACACTATACTAACTATCATAGTTAATAGAGTGACCCATCACAGAAGCATCTGATCTGGAACCCAATAGCCCTTCTAGGGCCATATATTCTCACCTCAGATAATTGGGTTCCCCCAACTCCTGGATGGATCAAAGTTAATTTCGATGGTTCAGTACAAGGAGGAGGCATAGCAGGAGCTGGCTACATTGTAAGAGACCACATGACAAGTTTTATCAGGGGTGGAGGTAAAAAAATCCTAACAAGTGTAGCACATACTGCAGAGAAATGGGCTGCACTTGAGGGATTGAGAGCCATCTCAGACGATGTGCCTAGGACATGTGGGGTTTGGTTGGAAGGAGACTCTATGGAGGTGCTACAACTTGTTCACAATAGCTTGTTCTAATATGGAATCTCTCGACGCCAGTTAGATTTCACAGAGCATGTATGGAACTATTCAGAGCAGCAACAAGGTGGGCAGCAACTAGCAAATAGAGCTCTAAATGGAACACTAACAATGCCTTCAGAAGATCTTAGAACCCATGCAAACCCGCATAGAGACATTATCGTTGAGCAGATTACAAATATTTTGCTCTCATTCTCTTTTTGTAAGGTTACACATATATCACGTAACGTAAATAGTGCAACCGACTTTTTGGCTCATTATGCTACATTAGTTAATTTTTGCTGGGAAAGAGATATGTCTCTTCCCATTGCTTTTTGTAACATCCTCAAGGAGGATGCTGGTTGACTTCTATATTATTTGTAATATCAATTTAGTTTAATGCTATGGCTTGCCATCTTCCCAAAAAAAAAGTTTATTTTTTCACTATCTAAAGCATGATAAGTTGCAACTTGTAAGCCTTCAATCCTAATAATTTATTCTTAATAAGAGAACTGAGATCTACGGGGATGAATTAGCTTAGGGGTGGCAAAATAGTCAGCGGGTCGAGTTCGGGCCGAACTTGAATCCGACCCGACTCGAATAGCCTCAATCCGAATTCGACTCATTTATTAAATGGGTCAAAATATATGACTGAACCTGACCCGATTAATAAATAAGTTGGGTTGATAGGACGACCCGACCCGTTTATAGTATTTTTTGATAAATGTTCAATCCAAACCCTACTCGACCCGATTATGCCCAACTCGATTACCCCTTAATAAACCGGTTAAAACTCATGACTCATACTCGAAATTTATAGGTTAAGTTCGGGTTAAATTTTTGGGTCGGGTCATATATTGTTGCCCCTAGTTTAGCTTGGGGGTAAACTTGGGTTAACTATAAGTAACTCCAAGTAAATAAATATGTTTTTAAAGGCTCATATGGTTAGCTTGGGGTACATACCTCGCCGCTCTCATTTTATCATCGTTGACTTTCACTTGTTCTTAATTCTTCCTTCCTTCTCGGTAAAATTCGTGAAGTTCTGATCGCTCACTCTTACTTCATGCCATATCCGTTGCGTGCTGAGTAACTCATCAATGGGGTTAGCATACCCACGAGAACAAGCACTGTGGCCTCTTAATTCAAGATTATGAGCATGGCGAAAAGAGCAGCACTCTCCAATTCCTGCCTCTCCCAAAACGCCGTTCTTTACTCGCTCCATCACTCGAACACGCACTACCACCAAGAGAGTTCTTCGCCGCCAGTACAGGAGCTGCCGCAGCCACCACCGCTTGAATCCCTGCTCCACAGGCTCAGCTCTTCCCCAAGGCCCCAACAGTTTAATGAAATTCATGCACATTTCACTACTTCAGGCCTCTTCCGCTCAACCTTTGCCGCGAACCATCTTCTCCACTGCTCCTGCTCTTTCTTGAGCTTTCATCTCTGTTTCCTTATCTTCTCCCAACTTCGTCACCCGGATATCTTCTCCTACAATACAGCCATAAAGTCTCTAGCTCAAAGCTCCAACCCACTCGGGTCCCTCCTTCTGTACGCAAACCTTCTTGAGAAAGGAATCCAACCCAATGAGTATACTCTCTGTTTCCTCCTTGATTGCTGCTCCCATGGCCCGGCCCTCCTCGAAGGCAGGCAGCTCCATGCCCATCTTCTCAGGCGCGGACTCAACTGCGGCACTTTCTCCTCGACAGCGCTCATCAACATGTACGGTGATGGCGGAGCTCTCCATGATGCTTATCAAGTGTTTGACGAAATGCCCAGAAGAAGCAATGTGTCATGGGGGGCGATGATCAACGCCTTTCTCACTCACGGGAAGCCCCTCGACGGCTGGAGGCTTTTGTCGTTCATGCGCAGGTCGGGGATGGCGCCTAGCAACGCAACGCTATTGAGCATTCTGTCCTTCTGCAAAGCCATGGGGAAATTTGAGATCGGCCGTGCTATTCATGGGCACGCTGCCATGATGGATTTGGAGCTTAACGTTAAGCTGGGAACAAGCCTCATAGATTTGTACTGTAATTTTGGGGAGATTGGGATTGCCATGAACGTGTTTGCTGAAATGCCTGTGAAGAATGTGGCCGCATGGAATTGCTTGATTGGTGGAATGGCCATCAACGGCCATGGAGCTGAAGCTGTGAAGTTGTTTGAAGAAATGAAGCAGCAGCTGGATGTAAAGCCTAATGGCGTGACATTTCTTGTTGTTCTGCAAGCTTGCAGCCATGCTGGATTAGTTGAGAAGGGCGTGAAATATTTCTTACAGATGACCAGGGACTACAAGATTGCACCTGGATTGAAGCATTATGGCTGCCTGGTTGATCTCTATGGAAAGGCAGGGAGAGTGAGGGAGGCTGTGGAATTGACATGGTCCATGCCTATAGAGGTCGATACGGTGATATGGGTGGCGTTGTTCAGTGCTTGCCGAACTCATGGATATTGGGAGTTGGGAGAGCTGATGGCTGCGAAGGTTATCAAGCTAGTTCCAGACGATTCATGCGGGTATCTACTGCTTTCTGATGCCTATGCTGTTAAAAGACGGTGGGATGATGTTCTTGGTCTTAGGAGAATGATGCGAGAAATGACCATCAAGAAAATGCCTGGATTAAGTTCAGCTTTATGAATGGAAGATGAGCGTTGAGAGAATGACAACGTTTCAAATTAACAATCCAAATACCTGCGGTCAGGTACGCTAATTTCTCTTCTTCATTCAACTCTATTTCAAACATTACTCTCTGGTGAATATAACTTAGTAATTTATCGGGTGATCGTAAAATTTGCCAACATCTCTATTTAAATTTTTGATGTAGTTCTCAAACAAATTACTGGATAAGGAAATTAAGTAGATGCTGCATATCAAATGATGCAAATCGAATTGCACATAATGCTCATCAATTTTGAAACCATTGAAACTGAAACTATTGGAAACCAAAATCTCTAGGATTTGAAACATTGCAGATAATGTATGTCAAATGCATGGATACAACAAGTACATGCTGTTTGTTTGGCAGATTAAAATTAATCTGGTTTAATTTTAAATAAGTATATATCACATTACATACACGTAATCCAAAATAAAAATTAACTTTATTTTAAATGTTGCACACATAAATAATTACTATTTAATATTATATCTCTCAAGGAATGGATATTGAATTATTGGAAGTCACAAAGAAGCCCTTTGTGATTCCCAAAAAGGAAGACAAGGTCACTCCTAAGGAGTTTGCCGAATTAGAGGTTGAAGAAAAGAGGTTGGCACAATTAAATGCCAAAGCAGTCAACCATCTACAATGCGAATTGTCTCCAAGTGAATTCAATCGCATTTGTAATCTCAATACGGCTTTCCAAGAGAACTAGAACTCACCTATGAAGGTACCAATCAAGTTAAGGAATCAAAGATTAATATGTTAATTCATGATTATGAATTATTTGAAATGCACCCGAATGAATCTATCAAGGATATGTTCACTCGCTTTACTAACATTACTAATGGTCTTACTTCTCTTGGAAAGATTTTTACTAATGAAGAACTTGTTAGAAAAGTTTTGAGGTGTCTTCCTAGAGATTATGATGCTAAAGCAACGGCCATCGTGGAAGCCCGCGATCTTTCTACTCTAGAACTCGATATGTTGTTAGGGTCACTAACAACATATGAGCTAGAAATGAAAAGAAAAAAAAAGAAATATGAGGAAGATGAAAGTGCAAAGAAGAAGACTTTAGCTCTTAGAATCTCTTCTCCTACCTCAAGTGCTAGCGACACCAACTCAAGTGAAAATGATGAAGAAAAACTCAAAGATGAAATTGCCTTAATCTCAAGGCAATTTGACACTCTCATGAAGAAAAAGAGACACTTATTTCGTCGCTCTCAAAGAAAGTCATTCAAAAATAGAGAGAACAAAGAAAATATTTTGAAGGCTAAGGAGGATGATGTCATTGCTACAAATGCAACAAACCTGGACATATAAAGCCAAATTGTCCTCTCCTCAAGCCAAAGAAATCAAAGAAAAAGAAGGCCCTTGTAGCCACTTGGAGCGATTCAGATGAAAGCTCATCAAGTGAGGACAAAGAAGAAGTGACTAATTTTTGCTTCATGGCTGACGTTGAAGATGATGAGGTTGAATCTACCAATTCGGTAAATGAACTTCCTCTTACATTTGATGAATTAGAAGAGAACTTAGTTGATCTTTTTCATGGTTATAAAAAATTGAAAAATAGATACTTTCTCTTGAAAAATTCTCATAGTTCTTGTGAATCTCTTTGTATTGAATTAAAAAGGAAAATTAATGATCTTACTTTAAAGAATGATGATCTTAGCATGATTGTTTCTAAAGTTTCAAAAGAAAATGAAATGCTCAAATCTAAGAACATCATGCTTGAACTTAGATACATGCTTAGGGCTAACACTATTTCACATATAAGAAATAGGAAGCATGCTAGGAATGATTCCCTAAATGCTTGTCAAACTCATGGGCATATTCCATCATATGTTGTAATTTTTGCCAAAAGCATGGACATATTGCTTATACTTGTAAGATTAGAAAAACCATGTTGACATCTAGAAATTCATCTTTCATATGGATTCCAAAAGGCTTATCTCAAGTTGATTATCCTGCAACTACTAATCCCATAGGACCCAAATTTGTTTGGGTACCAAAAATCAAAACGTGAAATTTTTTTTGTGTAGGTATGTCTCCACACTAGGACCAGTGGAGGCATGTGGCTCTTGGATAGCGCATATTCCCGTCTTCCTCAAATTGCATTTGATAAAGATAGGCTTTGTGATGCTTGTCAACTAGGAAAACAAACTAGGACTTCATTTAAGTCTAAGTCTGCTATCTCTTCATGCAAACCCTTTGAATTGTTGCATATGGACCTATTTGGACCAATTAGAACACTTAGTCTTGGTGGTATGAAATTCTGTCTAGTGATTGTAGATGATTATTCTAGGTTTTCATGGACATTATTTCTTGCACATAAGCATGATGCTTTTGATTGCTTTAAATCTTTATATAAGCGCATCATGAATGAAATTGGTCTCAATGCTTTATCTATTCGTAGTGATCATGGTGGCGAGTTTGAAAATAAACGGTTTGAATCCTTTTGTGAAGAACGTGGTATCTCACATAATTTTTCGGCTCCTCGAACACCTCAACAAAATGGGGTTGTAGAGAGGAAAAACCGAACACTTATTGAGATGGCACGGTCCATGCTTCATGAGCGTGGTCTTCCAAAGTATTTCTGGGCCGAAGCGGTAAATACGGCCTGCTATGTTGTAAACCGTGTTACTGTTCGCTTGATACTAAAAAAGACTTATGAATTATGAAAAGGTCGAAAACCGAACATTTCTCACCTTCGCGTGTTTGGTTGCAAATGCTTCGTGCTGAATAATGGTAAGGATGATTTAGGTAAATTTGATTCAAAATCCGATGAAGCTATTTTCTTGGGATACTCTTCAACTAGCAAAGCGTATCGTGTTTACAACACGAGATCTATGTTGGTTGAAGAATCCATTCATGTTGATTTTGATGAATCTAATGTCAACTCTCCAAAGAGAGATGATGATCCTATTGAAGGTATAGGACTTGAGAAGCTAAGCTTGGAAGGTGGAGAAACAAAAGCTAAATAAGAATCTCATCATGAAGGTGTTCACACTCATCGCAAGGAAGAAAGTATGAATGAGTTGAACTTACCACTAGAATGGAAGTTCAAAAAAGCTTATCTTCCGGAATTAATAATTGGTGATCCATCACAAGGAGTACGCACTAGAGCTTCCTTTCAAGATGTGGTAATCCATTCCGCTTTTATCTCTCAAATTGAGCCAAAATCTTTTTAAGAAGCCGAGAAAGATGAGTTCTGGATTCTTGCCATGCAAGAAGAATTAGAACAATTCTCTAGGAATGATGTTTGGGATCTTGTATCTCGTCCCAAGGGTCACTCCATAATTGATACAAAATGGGTTTTTCGAAATAAGCTTAATAATTCCGGTAATATTATTCGTAATAAAGCCCGCTTGGTTGCTAAGGGTTTTACTCAAATCGAAGGAATCGATTTTGAGGAAACCTTTGCACCTGTTGCTCGGTTAGAAGCTATTCGCCTTTTGCTTTCATTTGCTTGTTATAAAAATTTTCGATTATTTCAAATGGATGTCAAGAGTTCATTTCTTAATGGCTTTATTAACGAAGAAGTTTATGTCGAGCAACCACCTGGTTTTATCGATTCTTTTTTTCTGGATCATGTATTTAAATTTAAAAAGGCTCTGTATGGCTTGAAACAAGCACCCCGTGCTTGGTATGAGAGATTAAAAATTTCTTGTGGACAATGGTTTTATCAAGGGACAAGTTGATACAACACTGTTTACAAGGAAACATGATAAAAATTTCATCGTAGTACAAATTTATGTGGATGATATTATTTTTGGTGCTACTAATGAATCTTTGTGTGAAGAATTTTCTAAGTGTATGTATAAGGAATTTGAAATGAGCATAATGAGAGAGCTTAACTTCTTCTTCGGATTGCAAATCAAACAACTTCCCAATGACATCTTCATTTGTCAAAGCAAATATACAAGAGAGCTTCTCAAAAGATTTGGCATGGATAAGTCAAAACACATTGGCACTCCCATGAGCTCATCTACAAAGTTAGAAAATATTGAAAAAGGTAATAGTGTAGATGAAAAGCTCTATCGAGGTATGATTGGATCATTACTTTATTTAACCGCAAGTAGACTAGATATTGTTTTTAGTGTTTGCATGTGTGCCTGTTTTCAATCGTCTCCTAAAGAATCCCACTTAACTGCAGTTAAGCGGATCTTTAGATATTTAGTCAGCACTCACTCACTTGATCTTTGGTATCCCAAAGAAAGCACATCAAATTTGATAGGATACTCCGACGCTGACTTTGCAGGTTGCAAAATTGATCGTAAAAGCACATCTGGCACTTGTCAATTTTTTGGCAATGCTCTTGTGTCTTGGTCTAGTCGAAAGCAAAATTCTATTGCGCTTTTGACGGCCGAAGCGGAGTATGTGGCGGCAGGTAATTGTTGTGCACAACTACTCTAGCTAAAGCATCAATTACTTGATTATAGTATTGATCTAAGTCATATACCTATCAAATGTGATAACACCAGTTCCATTTGCTTAACCAAGAACCCTATTCAACACTCACGAACTAAACATATAGAAATTCGACATCATTTTATTCGTGATCATGTTGAAAAAGGTGATATCTCTTTAGAATATATTCCCACTAGTTTACAACTTGCTGATATCTTTACTAAACTATTGCATGAGGATAGATTTAACTTCATAATTAGAGAAATATGTATGCTAGATAGTTCATGTCTATAGAACTCTTGTCATGATTAGCCATTGCATTGATATTTTTTTTTATATTAAAATTGCTTGAATTATTAAATTTTCTTACTTTCACCAAAACCTCATTATTGCTGGATTTTCCTCTTTCCTCCAATTCATTGTTGTCTCATCCTTTGATTTTGTTGTTCAACTGATCAAGGTGTTTTTCACTTCTCTCAGATTTGTTTTTCCAGAGAAATTCGACCGATTTTGAAAATCGACCTCAGGAGAGATCACCCAGTCCAATTTTGAAAATCCGTCGTTCCTCTCGGGAATATGGTGTCCGACGGGGCAACTCTACTTGTTTGACCCATTGACTGAGTCAACGGGCCAAACTCATCAGGCCAGGTCGACCTGCTCAATTTAAATTTTGGGCCGACCGTTTCTTTTCGGGTCAACAGGTAGGACCCGCTAACCCGACAGCTCAATCGCATGCAATATTTGGGACGTGCGCCCTGGCAGCGCCTCTTCACGCGGTTATCATTTCCCATGCCCCTCTCTCTCTCTCTCTCTCATTTCACTCACTCTCTTTCTCTCTCTCTCGTCTGTGTCACTTCCTCTTCCTCTCCTCCGCCCTTTGCCTAACCCTAACTCCTATGTTTCATCTTCTCCATGGCTCCCTCAAAGAAGAGAGCTGCTTCCTCTTCCACCTCCTCTTCCTCTGAAGCAGACTGGACCTCACCGCTTGATTCCACAGCCTCAGACTCATCTGATGGCAGTCGCCTCAAGGCGCTTGCCCTAGCCACTGTGGAACCCTCTCCCATCTGCTTCCTTCTGCTTGAGGAGGCTAAAGAACACAAAGGTCCTTCTCCATCTTCCTCCAGAAAGATGAAGAAGCTGGATGCCACGACTTCTTCCAAAAAAGTGAAGATGGAGATCCCTCCGACCAAAGTTGCAAAGAAGAAATCTGTACCTGCAGAGAAAAAGGAGAAGAAGGTTCAAGGTGAGCCTCCAGCAACTAGAACCTCCAGGTCAGCCGCTTCAAAGACGTCTATGCCTGAACCTGCTCCCTCTTCAAGTAAAAAGGGAAAGAATTTGCACAGGCAAGGTAAATCTACTGCTGCACCTGCTTCTGCTCCTCCTTTCACCTCCAACAGAAAACAAAGGCTAAGGCCTAGGTTTGGGAAGACTGTCCTTACTGGAAGAAAACCCAAACCTTCGGCTCTGCCCCCTACTGTTGAGATTAGTGAAGAAGAGTCACCTGATTCTTTTCGTCCCTCTCCCTTTTCTGGTTCTGCTCCTTTCTCCTCACCGAAGGTGAAGAGAGGCAAGCAAAAGACTGTCTCTCCCTTACCTTCATCTAACTCTTCACCCTCCGTCTCTGCTGAACTCTCACCCTCTTCATCTGCTCCTCCATCCCCTAAAATGAAGGACAGAAAGAAGAAGGGGCCAGCAAAACCTTCTTCCATTTCCTCTCTTCTTCTAAATGCCAATGCTCGGAGTTATTTTAATTTGGTTGAAGAAATTCCTATCTTGAATGTCAAGCCCGTCATTTTGAAAAAGGTTGATCCTTTTATTAGAGAAATCATTGAGAGGCAAGGCTGGAATAAATGGCTTTCATGTAATATCAATGTTTATCCTCTTATTGTTCAAATTTTCTTTGCCAACATAAAGATTGATTGTGAAAATAGGACTCTGGAAACCTCTATTCAAGGAAAGTCCATCACCATCACTGGTGATGATCTCACCTCATTCTTTGGTTTCAGCAATCCTACTGATCTTATCACTCACTGATTTTCAAGTTGAATTCAGTTTTTTTCTGATATTGAATCAACTCTTGGCTTTGATCTTTCCTTCAACCCTCCTGGTGTAAAGAGGCATTTAGCTGGCAAAGTTAAGAAACTGTCTGCCTGCAGTGATCATGCCAAAACCCTAGGCAGAATTCTTCAAGAATGTCTGATTCAAATTTATGGACACAAGAGTGATTGGACCAATATCCATTAATCTGCTGTCTATTATCTGCTAAAGGGTAGGGTTCTTGATACTGTTGGCATCATTTTTCATGAGCTTGATGGCTGCCGCAATATTCTTAGGAAACTTCCCTCTCATAGGAGCTTGCACTATGGTAATATCATCTGTTATTACCTAAGTACCAACTATGGGATTGATCTTTCCTATGAAATACTTGGTGCCACATACTATTATCTTTCTATGGACAGCCTTAAGCTTCGCCAGCCTAAACCCTCTTACTCCTCTCAACCATCCACTTCCACATCTGATCCGGCATCTATGTTCACTCCAAGGTTTGCCCAATTCATTGAGGATGCCTTTCAGGAGCTGGGTCACTATGTCCAGGAGCAAGATCTTAAAATTCTCTCTTTACAGGCTCAGATTGAAAGACTTACGCGTGTAACCTCTCAACTCACTGACTTGGTTTGTCATAATGGAACCACTCTTGAGATCCTTGATCTCAAAATTGACTCTATTATGGGCCGTTTGTTTCCCAGCAAGAAATGATATTGGTTGAGGTGGGTTTGTTTAACTTACAGTTGTATTGAATATTTAATATTATTGAGAACTTATTTTCTGTTTTTCTTCCATTTGGCCATCTTTTTGATGATGCCAAAGGGGGAGAAATGTAGCATGCTATGCTATGCTTTTTATGAATAGATTATTTGCTATGCTATGCTTTTTATGGACAGATTCAGATTATAGTTTATGCATTATATTTTTACATTTTCTGCATTATCTTTACATATTATGCTATGTGTATTATCTCTTCAACTATGTATAAAATAGAATGCATTGATTTAGGGGAGCTTTACTCATGCTTAGTCTATTAAAAATCCCTCTATCTTGTTTTTTTAATTTTGTCTCCTGCTAAGAGGGAGTTATCACTGCATTATCTGTTTAAATTGCCTTAGCCTTCTAAATTAATTGTCATCATCAAAAAGGGGGAGATTGTTGAACCCTTTGATTTTGATGACAACAATTAATTTAGTTGTTATAGACTAATCCTCTTATTTAGTGTGTTAACAGGTTACATTATCTCATTTGAGGATTGAGTCCAAATTAAAGTTTAGAGAAAAGATGGATCTCACTGAAATTTTTATTGTTTTCTTTTCTAGGACTATTATGTAAGCATGTGCATATTTGCCAAAGTTTTTTACTCGAGTTTTTTCCTTTTGGTTTTCTAGTTAAGAAAACCTTATTCTCTTTCGTATTTATCGTGTTTGGTTGTTTAAGCGAAAATCTCTTTCAACTTATTCATGTTAAGTAATTTGAATTAAGAGTGTAGCTCACTCAATCTATTGATTTGAGTTTGAAGCTTAACTCAAAGTTTAATACTTATCATATATTAGGTTAAAAATTGTTTTAGCTTAACACAATCTCATGCCTATGATAGATCTCTACATGGTCATTAATTGTTCCTCTATTTTAGTATATGACAACATATAACCTATTGGTTAATACCCATGTATTTTCCAAAAGGTTGCATGAGTCACATCAATCCAAATCAAGAGCCATAATTCATTCTCCTTGTAACTTGTTTTTTTGTTTATCCCATGTCATATTGGCTTGTGTTTTGATTTCTTGCAGCCTACCATTTTTTCTTAAAAGCCTGATTTGTTATGATGGCCACCATGTAATATATTGAGGCATGCTTCTATTAATTATTTTTTATTCTTAATCCACTTGTCTTTGTCCCTTTCATGTTGGCTTAGTGCTATAAGCCAACAATCACAAAAGGAAAAAGTGAGCTGTTTTCTTCTCTCTTTCTAACGGAAATGTTTCTGCATTCTTAAGCCCATGCAATTTTTTCTCCAATTTGATTTTTCTCCAACACTGTTTTTGTTTCTGCATTCTCTGTTTTTGGAGAACAACAACTCACCTTCTCCCTTCAAGCTCTCATCCGGTTTTTGATCTCCCAAAGTCATACTTGCAAAACACTTTGAAGGAGACTTTAAAGAAGGAGATTGTGGTGTTTCTCAAGTGGAATGAAGCTGAAGTTTTTCTGGTTCTATTCTGTTTCTTGCTTCAGAAAAATATATTGCTGCGTTTTGGTTGTTGGTTTGATGTGAATCCTGCTTCTTGAAGTTATTATTTATTTAGATTCATCAAACTTCTGTGTTTCCTTTGTTCTTCCTATTGAAGGCTCATATTGGGTGATTCTTCCTTATTTTCTTAATCTATTCTGCTCACTGTTTTTACGCTAGCCTTTTCGGATTTATTCAAGTAGACCCTTGGCTTATTTGCATATGCATAGAGTGCCTCATTGTAATATTGATTCTTGTATATGCATTGCAACTTAAGCTAGCTAGTCTAGCAAAATCTTTACTTCCTTTCTCTATCTCCCTAGTAGAGGTGTGTAGGTTTGCTCAGCTTTGGTTCCTGCAAAAAGCTGTAGGATTGAAGGTTTGCTTGGCTTTGGTTCCTTGAAAAAGCCATAGGGTTGTATTGGGTTTGTTCGGCTTTTATTCCCGTAAAAAACCGGGGTTTTTAGTGAAATTCTCATTCGAGGTGCGTGGAGAGTGGACTAGGCGGAAGGCCGAACCACTATAAATCTTTTGTGCCTATTGTGTGATATATTTCTACTGCTTGCCTTTTTCATTTGTTGAATACATTATTTCTGCACTAAGTCTTATTTCTTAAATTGACCTCATTTCTGCACCGAGTCCTTTTTTGTAAATTGACCTCACTTTCTGGTGGTACTCTCTGTTTTATTTCTTCTGCTGTTTGATTTGCTAAATCAACCTCTCTGCATTGTTTGAATTATCCATTAGTTTATTGCCTACTTTAAACTCATAAATTTTATTATTTCCAATTCACCCCCCTCTTGGGAAGCCTTTGGGCCAACAATTTTAATAAAACATGTGAGATAGCTTGTTCAGACTATTTTTAATTGTGAATCCGCATGTTTTTCGATTTCATTAAATATCAATTAAATTTAGGGGACGTTTGGTTCAGTGTTATCTCAATGTCAATGTTATTTAGATGTCATGCTATCTAAATGTCATTGTTATTCATCAATGGACATTGGTTTGGTTCAATGTTATGATATTAAAAAATATTAATGTTATCCAAATTATTTTTATTTAGTTGGAAGTTATTGACATTATAATGATAAATTGACAGTATTATTTTGAGATGCCCGATTTGGGGTGACATCTAGATGTCACCATGTAATGATATTTTTGTAATTAATTATAATATTATTTAAAGATGTCATTAAACCAAACAATTACTTTCTAAAGATAACATAAAATAATATTGAGATAACACTAAACCAAACGCCCCTTAATGTAGTGCATATCTTGATCAAGTTATAGAAAATTAAACTATTTGTATGATATTTATGCGCTTAGTTGTAACAATAATAATAAATAAAAGGTATAAATTTGTTATTTTTGCATATATATATTAATGTTTTTGATATGTAATTTTACATTTATATATAAACTTTTTAAAAATAATAATTTACTAGTTTAATATGTTTAGTGATTAACTTAATTTGATATTCACCAATTAAATATTTTCAGGCAATTTAGATTCCTTGTCCAGTATATTTCAAGACAAATATAAACAAAGACAATAAATATCAAAATTAACGATTAAATTTAAGCACAAGAGGTCCAGCGAATAAAATTTGTAGATCACGGACCCATTCATATACAATAATTTATCCTTAAATTTTTTATCAAATTGCACTTAATAAACAAACTCAATTGGTGCATATATATATGAATCTAATATTAAGTGCAAAAATATCAAATTCAAAAATATAATTAAATATATATATTTACTATTACTGATCTTTGTTTTTTTTAATATATTAATTGGATATGAGACGTTTTCGCCCTCGCCACAGCATTTTTTATCTAATAGTTAGACCAGAGAGATTGTGGACCAAGTAGGAATTAAGGTTTGGGCTTGATTTTAACTCGACTCAAGTTAAAAGCAGCATTAATTAACTTGAGCTTGGTGTTATTTCGAGTTGAGTTCAAGTCAAAATTGGCTTGCTCAATATAAATTCGATTCAGCTTAAAAAATTTTATTTTGATAAATATATAAAAAAAGTCTATAGAAGATATACATGTAATTATGTATGCTAAAAAATATTTTAAAAAATATGCAATATAGTCTATTTTGAAGCGGCTCGAGCTTGAATATAATTTTGAATTAAGCTAGCTCGTTTTTAAATGACTCGGTGCTAAAGTAGAGCTATTCAAAGTACGTAATTTGTTCTCTAGTAAAGCTTTTCAAGTCACGATGCATATCATTAAAAGGGTACTCATTATTCTGAACTGGCAATATTAATTGAAGCCTTCTTCGTTGCTCTATATGTGTTTATAAAGGGATTCCCTCACCTTCTCCGCTCCACGTTAATTAACTATTTGCATCCATTCATGGCTTCCTCTCGTCCTCTCGGCCTCCTCGGCCTCCTCCACCTCCTTATCTTTGCTACCACGGCGGCGGCAGAGATAATCTTACCCAGTAATTATATTGGGATAGAGCATTTCTGTGGCAAAGAACTTACTGCAACGATTGCTGAATTTGGGTATGCAGCGTACAGAGAAGCTCAAAATTCTCGAGCTCAGCGAAAGTTTCTTCCTCAACTCATCAATGAACGCTGGATTGTTGTTGGGACGGATATTGGTGGCGATCTATTCGGACGATTCTGTGTAATATTTAAGGGTGATATTTTTCAGGCCCAGTCTAATAACGACCTTCAGGCTGACGTGCTAATAACGTTCGTGTTTAGTCCATTATTTGCATTTACGGACATCAGCCGGCGCAGCATTAGAGTTGAGAAGATCGAATATCACCACGTTTAGTATATTACAGTTTGTCGATTTTATTTATGCATTTTTATCTATTTATTTTTGGTGACCTTGAACTCTAAAATTAATTAATAAAGGATGTGTACGTGCGCGTTATTAAATGTTAGTTATGAACACATTTCATTCAGTGTTATCTTTTTATTTATGTCATGTAATTTATATATTATCTTTTGAATGATAATTAAATGCCCTCTAAATGAAATATACTTAGTTCTTTCCTTGGTCTCTACATTTACGGGGCGGTTTATTTATATATAACGCTGCGCTAAGCTGTGGCTCAGTTAACAGCAACTTGGCAGCGTGCATTGGCTACGTGCTCCAAGGTGGTGTCATTCCCCCAGCGTGTTGCTCCGGCGTTAAAAACCTCAACAGCATAGCCAAG
>KZ451898.1:555221-565706 GCA_002786265.1 Apostasia shenzhenica | reverse complement strand
TATGGTTTACTTAAATAAAATGTAAGAATTTAAAATTAAAATAAATAAGTGTGTGTCATGTAATATTTAACTTTAGGGTGTCTAATAAGTAAATATTGAAGTTTTTTGTGTCATACGTGTAAAAATCTCTAAAAAAAATTGTGACAGCTTTCCTTTCTCATTAACAGATATTAATTATATTTATTTAACGAAATAAATATATGCAGTATTCATTCAAATTTCACGAATCAGTTTACTGAAATCTCAACATTTTAAAAACCTCTTTAAATAATTTTCTCAAGTTTTATAATTTTATTCAGTTGGCGCACATATATTTTTAACTGATAATCGTATTATTGCGATATTTATGCAACTTAAAATTATATTTTATTTTGATATTTTTTATTTTTTCTCATTAAAACTCTATTCATTTGCAGTTAAAAATTAACTTTGTTTAATTTTAAAATAGTATATTACATCACACATGAAATTTAATATTAAAAATTATTTTATTTTACATCATAAATATATTACTAAAATAATAACTAACATATATCACATCCCTCACATATGTTAATATAATAACTGGCTTTATATCGCATCCCTCACATATCCCAATGTAATAATTAATTTTATTTCACAACGTTCAATAAAAAATATTTCTATCTAAATTTAATTTTAAACTTGTTAATTTAAATTGTACAAACAAACAGGTCTTAGTATTAGAGATATTAATTATATTTATTTAATAAATAAGCAGATCATTTATCTTTAACTATTCAAATTTTACGTACCAAATTTAATGGAACTCTGAAACTTTAAAAACCTATATGTAATTTTATTAAATTTTATAATTCTATTCCATTGTGAGTTTTTTTTTTTGTTTTAACTGATAACTGTATATAGCGATAATTTATTAAAACATTAAAGGGTATTAAATATATATTTATTTATATACTTATATAATTAGTTTTAGTTTGTTAGATGTGAAAGATTTCATTAGAATTTTAATTATGACCATTCAAGCAATATTTATTGTAGATTTCTTTTAATTTTATTTTTAAATAATAAATTAAAATAAATTGCCATAGTTTAAGCAGATTAATGAACTAATATATTTATACATAATATTTGATTAAAATATCTAAAAATTAATGGAAAGTCTGTTTACGGGAGACCGTAGCAGGCCGCCTCACTCCTAGGTCTTCCACGGCTTCACGCACACGCACAGGCGGCTCTCGCACGTGGCCTCACAAACATTATAATATATTTTGAAAATTAATAGATTAAAGAAGGAAATTTTTATTATTTTTATAATATATAACAGATTCTGTTACGGAGGAACACGATGTCCCGTATAATACATAACAGAGTCGCTATGGATCCGAAAAAGAAACGAAGAAGGCTGTACTTGTGGCTTATATGGTGCAAAAAAAATGGTGAGGTGCGAAAAGAAGGTAAATAAAAATGACGCGAATAAATTTATCAATTAAGGAAACAAGAAAGTCACACAATTCAACTAAGAGAAATATGAAGTGGAAAAAGAAAATCACATCTTTATTTAAATTTTTTATGTAGTTCTCAAACAAATTACTGTGTAATGAAATTAAGTAGATGATACTAATGCAAATTGAATTGCACATAATGCACATCAATTTGAAACCATAAAAAACTGAAACTATTAGAAACCAAAATCTCTAGGATTTGAAACATCGCAAATAATGTATATCAAATGCATGGATACAATAAGTAGATACTGTTTATTTGGCAGGTTAAAATTAACTCAGTTTAATTTTAAACGTACACATCACATTATATACACATAATATAAAATAAAAAATTAACTTTATTTCTCATCCTATATACATACTAAAATAATAATTAACTTATATTACATTCCTCACATATCTCAATATAACAACTAATTTTATTTCACATCATTTACAATTTTTAATAAAAAATATCTTCATCTACGTTTAATTTTAACCTAATTAGTTAAAATTAAAGAAACTTTGGAAACAAACATGCCATAATGTTATTATAAGCCAAACAATCTACCCAATACGTTTATTCTAGATGAAATTTGCACTACTATTAGTCGAAAAGAAAGCTTGGTTTTCTGTATTCATCAGACGCAAATTTAGAGTTGTGAATTGAATTACTTCTGATGAACTTTGGTGTTAATTATGAGACTATTCATGAAGATGTCGCGAATATTCGGATTACTATCAAACATGAGCTTGCCGTCTTCAATAAAGCATCGTATGATCCTGATGGCTATTTTCTAATGTTCACTTATATTGCGAATTGAATTACTTCTGATGAACTTTGGTGTTAGGAGACTATTCATGAAGATGTCGCGAATATTCGGATTACTATCAAACATGAGCTTGTCGTCTTCAATAAAGCATCGTATGATCTTGATGATTATTTTTTGATGTTCACTTATATATGTTAAGTAAATATAATAGATCATTATATATATGATTCCGTTAAATATCAATTAAAATTAGAGTAGTGCATATCTTATTTGATCAAGTTATAAGAAATTAAATTATTTGTACGATATTTACGTGCTTTGTTATAACAATAATAAATAGACGGAATAAATTTGTTATTTTGAAAATACACTAATATTTTTAATATGTAATTTTCATTTATATATAAACTTTTTTAAAAAAATAATTTACTAGTTTAATAAGTTCAGTTACTAACTAAATTGATTATACTGTAAATAGAACAGCAGGACTGTTCTTAATACTGTTCAGATTTGACGGCATTGGGGCTCTCTCACTTCTGTCTCTCTTACATGATCTCTAGCAAAAGTTCGTAGTTATGCCCTTGTCAGTCTTATATAGGCCTGTAAATGGATCGAATTCGGATCAAGTAGATTTCAACTCAGATCTGATTCCAATATATTCGGATCAGATTAAAAATCGGATCGGATCGAGGTCAACTCAGATTCGTTCCATGACCCGCCACGGTTCGGATTTTCAGAGGATTTCGGGTCGACCTGAAATTTTTTTTCATAATTTAACACTATTTTTTTTAATGACTACAATTATTGATTGTATATATATTATTATATTTTTAAATAAAATTTTGATTACTAAAATTTGCAATATAAATTCACTATAGTACAAAATATTGGGATAATATATAAAAGGTCATATTACTGACATCAGTATTACAATACAATATTACAAAATATAGAAATAACAGTGTGAATGAAAATATTATACAACAAATAAAACACAATTCTGTTAAAGCTAGCACTAAATATTTTATCTCAACTGTAAAAATATTTGTAGCTATTAATCCCACTTCACAATGCAACCACTTTCTTGTTACTGCACTTAAAATAACTTGCAATAGCCTATTTAATAATTATAGGTCTCAATCACATTTCAAAACCTTCATAAAATAAAATAATAATTAACATATGTAATTAAATAATAAGTATATATAAATACGTAAAATAATTTCTTATAAATTTCGGTTCGGATCAACATTGACCCGGATCCGACTCGGTAATACTTAAACAGGGCGGGTCGGTTTTCCGGATTAATCGTGCGGGTCAAAAACTTATTCAATTTCATAAGATAATCGATTCGGATCGCGATTCGAATCGAGATCCGACCCATTTACAGGCCTAGCCTTATGCGGTTAAATTTGCAATTATTCCCTTAGTTTATTCATCTATCTCTTATTGCATGAGATGTTGAATTAGCTGGTGATTTTGCAAAACACTTCACCAATTGATTTTCAAAAAAAAACAAAAAAAAGGCCCTCCACCGCAATTTAGATTCCTCGTGCAATATACTTCAAGAAGAATATAAACAAAGACAATAAACCTTGAAATTAACGACTAAAGTTAACCCCTAGAGGTGCAACGAATCAAATTTGTAGATCAAAGACCCATTCATATGCAATAATTTATCTTTAAAATTTTATCAAATTGCATGTACTATACCAACTCAATTGGTACATATATATGAATCTAATATTAAATGCAAAAAATCGCATTCAAAAGTATAATTAAATATATATTTACTATTACTGATATTTATTTTTTTAATTTATTCATTGGATTATGGAACATTTTTGCCCTTGCCACATCATTTTTTGTCTAATAGTTAGACCAGAGAGATAGTGGACCAAGTAGGAATCAAGGCTGTAAAAATAATTCAAAGTTTGCTCTAAAACCCATTCAAATTTTGGGCTAGATTTTAACTCGACTCAAGCTAAAAGCAGCATTAATTAACTTGAGCTTGACGTTATTTTGAGTTGAGCTCAAGTCAAAATTAGCTTGCTCAATAAAAACTCAATTCAACTTAAAAAATTTATCTCAATAAATATATAAATATGTCTATAGATATAGATATGCATGTAATTATGTATATTAGTTTTTTTTTCAAAAAATGCAATATATTTTATTTTGAAGCGGCTCGAGCTTGAATATAATATTGAATTAAGGTTGTTCAATTTGAAATGACTCGGTGCATATCATTAGAGTACTCGATTAATTGAAGCCTTCTCTGGTGCTCTATGTGTTGATAATGGGACTCCCTTGCCTTCTCCTCTCCTCATTAATAAACTAATTGCATCCATCCATGGCTTCCTCTCGTTGTCTCCTCCTCCTCCTTCACCTCCTTGTCTTTGCCGCCGCGGCGGCGGCAAAGATGTCGGCAAAGCCAAGCTTACCTATTAATTATGTTTCGTTACATCATTTCAATGACGACGAATATGTTGCAAAGATTGCTAAATTTGGGTTACAAGCATACAAAGATGCTCAAAATTCTCGAGCTCGGAACCCGTCTCTTCCCCAACTCACCGATGAACGCTGGATTGATGTTGGGATAAAAATTGTTCCTACCAAGCTCGGTATATCTGCACGGTATTGTGTATTATTTAGTGGCCTTGTTTTTCCGCCCCAGTTTGAGCAGTTTAATCTTGAGGCTATCGTGCAAATAAAGTTCACAATACCGTTTGGCGCATTATTAACATTAGGGAACATCGACCAGAGCAGCATTAGAGTTCACAAGATCGAATATCACCCCGTTTAGTATATTGCAGTTTGTCGATTTTATTTATGCATTTTTATCTATTTATTTTTGGTGGCCTTGAACTCTAAAATTAATTAATAAAAGATGTGTGCGTGTTATTAAATGTTAGTTATGAACACATTTCATTCAATGTTATCTTTATATTTATGTCATGTAATTTATATTTCATCTTTTGAATGATAATTAAATGCCTTATAAATAAAATATATTTACTTTTTTTTATTTCTTTCTAGCTCTTCATTGGTCTCTACATTTATTGGAGTTTTTATTTATTTATATATAATTAGGGCTGTTATCGGGCCGATTTCGAGCGAGTCGAACTCAACTCGAAATCAAACATTTCGAACTCGGCTCGGCTTGAAATCGGTCTGAAATCGAAATGGGATATGATTTGAGCCGGCTCGGCTCTAAATGACTCGATTTCGAGCTAGCTCGAATCATGATTCGATTCAGCTCGAAATTATTAAAAAAATATAGAAATACTATATATTTAAGAGGGGGTTGATCTCTATACTTTAAGGAAAATAAACTTTAAATCTCCTCTACTCTACCACTAAATCACTAACTAAATTATATAAAATAACAATTTATTTATGTATATATTTATATAATATATCAAAATTATTTATGCTATACATATAATTTCGAGTCAAATCAAATTATATTTCGAGCGAGCTAGGGCCAACTCGAAATTTACTCAAAATTGGCTCGAAATGAACTTCGACCCAAAATCCTAAGCTCATGATTCTATTCCAAATTTTCGAACCGATTTCGAGTCGATTCAAAAATCTAACGATCAGTTCCGAGCGAATTTTAAGTTTATGATATTTTTAACACCCCTAATATATATATATATATTTTTTTTTTTTTTTTCTGACAGCTTTCTTTTCTCATTAACAGATATTAATTATATTTATGTAACGAAATAAATAAACAATTAATGTGCAGTATTCATTCAAATTTCACGAATCAGTTTACTGAAATCTTTAACATTTTAAAAACCTCTTTAAATAATTTTCTCAAGTTTTATAATTTTATTCAGTTGGCGCAAATATATTTTTAACTGATAATCGTATTATTTCGATATTTCATGCAACTTAAAATTATATTTTATTTTGACGGTTTTATTTTTTCTCATTTAGAGATATTAATTATATTTATTTAATGAAATAAGTAAATCATTTATCTTTAACTATTCAAACTTCACGTAATTTCATTAAATTTTATAATTCTATTCGATCGTCACTTTTTTTTTGTTTTAACTGATAACTGTATATAGCGATAATTTTACACTTATCGAACAAGTGATTAAGTATTAATATACCTTTGAATTTTTTTTTAAAAAATATAGAAGTTTTTTTAGCAAAAAATTAATATTAATAGAAGTTGAATGTTATGCATGGGTTTCGTCAAATTGGAGAAAGGATGAGAAAACAGATTTAGGGTTTAGGTAACATCGGATGAGAAAACGTAACATCGGATCCAGACGGCTCAAAAACAGATCGATTAAAACATTAAAAGGTATTACATATATTTATTTATATACATATACAACTAGATTTAGTTTGTTTGATATTTAATGAAAAATTTCATTAGAATTTTAATTGTGGCCATTCAAGCAATATTCATTGTAGATTTTTTTTAATTTTATTTTTAAATATTAATAGATGAAAACAGATTGTCATAGTTTAAGCAAATTAATGAACAAATACATTTATATATAATATTTGACTAAAAGATCAAAAAATTAATAGAAAGTTAGATTGATCGAGTTTGAATTGATAACAAATGAGCTAGACCTAGCTTGGATCGAGATTGGATCGAACTCTTTTTGTTCATTCTTTGAATTGAATTAAAAACAAATAAAAAAACTTTTAATTCCATTGCGAGTCGCGGTCAGATAAGCTCGAGATTTGATCGTCAACAGTCCTATCTCTAGGATGATAATTGAGAACGATTCAAGTTCAAGACTAATTGAGAACGATTCAAGTTCAAGACGAGCATGACATGGCTCAAGTATACATCATTTATTTACAGATCAATGTGAGTTGGTTCTATTTGATTCGCATTTGCATTCAAGCTGGCTCTAATTTTAATCTAGTAAGCTCAGAATCTCCTAATTGAATGAATATTTTTAATAATTTACAAATTTTATTAGATGAAAGTCATAATTCATAGTATTTAAATTCCTTTTAATATAATGTGAATTTTAGAATTACTCTTAATCTATTATTAAATAAGAGTAAAATTTTGACCTGAGCCGGATCCAAATTGGACCCGCACTGAAATAAGTAGATAAAAAGCATCCTTTTAAATTAAACTCGGTCAAAATACCTGACTTTCGGTAGTTTCGTATTGATTTCAGAAAAAAATAGATCAAAAAAATTACAGAATTTTAGTTTTGATGATCAAAACTCAATCTAAATTATAAAACTTATTTATAATGTCCCAGCAAATTTTACTTTAGTTTTATGATTAATTTATTTATTGTAATTAAATTCAATTTTACTTATATGAAATTATTTTTTTATAATTAAATATATAAAATATTAAATATTTGTTATCTAATTTAAAATTTTAAAATAACTAAAATTAAAATTAAAATACATTCAATATTGCTTATTAATTGCCAATAAATTGAATGACATGCCCCTCATTAACATGCATTCATGATGAGTATTATTACTAGAGACTGTGAGAGAGAAACCCCTCCTTAGTCCACAAGTCAGATTTTGATCAAAGATTTGATTAAATTTTAATGCGCAAATGAATATTTTTTCAAATCTAACGCTCCATTTTGACGATTTGATATTGATTCGAATCAACCGCTTAAGTTATTATTTAAATCTAAATAATAAAAAGATAAGGGTAAATTACTCTCAGACCTCCGAGTTTAACCATTAATATTATGCAGATTCACGTTTTTTAAATTATAACATTAGATTTTTTAATTTTAATAAATTATTAAATAGATTTTTTAATTTTTTATTATTAAAATTTTTAAAAATTACCGTTTTACTCCAGTCATTCTCTCTGACCTCCCGATCCGGCGCACGGCCGCCGGAGATTATAAGATTCTTCAAATAATCGATACCAACTACATTTTAATACCTCACTAAATTATCACATTTTTATTTTACAACCTAACTCGTCAAATCTTTTAGATGCGCAATCCTAGAGCTGGGCTATACAGCTTAGCTTCTTGTGTGCGGTTGTTGGTGGTTCTTTCACTACTTGCAGATAGAGAAAATGGGAAGAGAGAAAAAGGGTTAACTCAACGCAGATGAATTTTTTTTAAAATTATGGACTTATTGATATTACCTCTGATCTCAAAGACTTAGATGATATGTATTTTTTTTTATGAAAATATTGATTTCGAGTCAACTTGAAATTGAATTTTTTTTGTAAAATTGGCTTGAAATCAAATAATTTTAAATTCAAATTTATTTTAAGTTGAATTTTTTAATCTTAAATTAACTCAAATTCATTTTAAATATACTTAAAAGGAAGGAGCGATGAGAGAACCTTCTTTCCGGCCGGACGATCACTAGCCACCATCTGTTCACCACCCAATCTTTCTTTGTGGCAGATTTTGGTTTCGGGCCTCAAACTTTAGCCCCACCAATCACAACCAATCACATTAAGCAATGAGGTGGGATCCACTATTGACGTGATTGGGCGCTAATTGGGAGCCAAAGTTCAGGCGAACTGTGCTTCCTTTTTTACTAAAATTTTTTATTTTTATTTAAATTTTATTTGAAGTTTTTTCAATTGAAGTTGAAGGACAAATACATAACATTAAAAGTATATAAATATCCAGTCAATTTATCATATATTATGTTTTAATGACAAAAAAAGTAGTCAAAAATATAATTTTAAATCGTTAGTAATTAAATGTTTTCAGCCAATTAAATTATATAAGATGAATGTTGCACATTAAAATAAAAAATAAAGCGATAATTAACTGCATGCCAAATCATTTAATTTTATTTATGTTTAAAAAATTATTCTGTTAGTAAATCATTAAAATTATATTTTTACCCTTAATAATACATCTTTTCTCTTCCTTAATACCACATATGATATTGATGATTATTTTCTGATGTTCACTTATATATGTTAAGTAAATATAATAGATCATTATATATACGATTCTGTTAAATATCAATTAAAATTAGTGTAGCGCATATCTTATTTGATCAAGTTATAAGAAATTAAACTATTTGTAAGATATTTACGTGCTTAGTTATAATAATAATAAATAGAAGAAATAAATTTGTTATTTTGAATATATACTAATGTTTTTGATATGTAATTTTACGTTTATATATAAACTTTTTAAAAATAATAATTTACTGGTTTAATAAGTTCAGTTACTAACTTAATTGATTATACCTGTAAATCGAATAGCAGGACGGTTCTTAATACTGTTCAGATTTGACGGCTTCGGAGCTCTCTCACTTCTCTCTCTCTCTTACACGATCTCTAGTAAAAGTTAGTGGTTATGCCCTTGTCAGCCTTACGTAGGCCTGTAAACGGATCGAATTCGAATCGGGTCGATCCCGACCAGGATCTGATTCCAATATATCCGGATCGGATTAAAAATCGGATCGAATCGAGGTCAACTCAGATTCGTTCCATGACCCTCCACGGTTCGGATTTTCGGATCGGATTTCGGGTCGACTTGAAATTTTTTTTCATAATTTAACACTATTTTTTTTAATGACTACAATTATTAGTTGTATATATATTCTTATATCTTTAAATAAAATTTTGATCACTAAAATTTACAATATAAATCTACTATAGTATAAAATATAAGGATAATATATAAACATCTAAAGATCATGTTACTGACATCAATATTACAATACAATATTACAAAATATAGAAACAACAGTGTGAATGGAAATATTACACAACAAATAAAACACAATTCTGTTAAAGCTAGCACTAAATATTTTATCTCAACTGTAAAAACATTTGTAGCTATTAATCCCACTTTACAATACAAGCACTTTCTGGTTACTGCACTTAAAATAACTTGCAATAGCCTCTTTAATAATTATAGGTCTCAGTCACATTTTAAAATCTTTATAAAATAAAAAAATAATTAATATATATAATTAAATAATAAGTATATAAATAAGTAAAATAATTTCTTACTTATAAATTTCGGGTCGGATCAACATCGACCCGGATCCGACCCGGTAATACTTAAACGGGGCAGGTCGGTTTTTTTGATTAATCGTGCAGGTCAAAATTTTATTCAGTTTCATAAGATAATCGGTTTGAATCGTGAATCGGATCAAGATCCGACTCATTTACAGGCCTGGCCCTATGGGGTTAAATTTGCAATTATTCCCTTAGTTTATTCATCTATCTCTTATTGCATGAGATGTTGAATTAGCTGGTGATTTTGCAAAACACTTCACCAATA
>KZ451898.1:538853-554724 GCA_002786265.1 Apostasia shenzhenica | reverse complement strand
TCACGTAATTTCATTAAATTTTATAATTCTATTCGATCGTCACTTTTTTTTTGTTTTAACTGATAACTGTATATAGTGATAATTTTACACTTATCGAACAAGTGATTAAATATTAATATACCTTTGAATTTTTTAAAAAAAAATTAGAAGTGTTTTTAGGAAAAAATTAATATTAATAGAAGTTGAATGTTATGCATTGGTTTCGTCAAATTGGAGAAAGGATGAGAAAACAGATTTAGGGTTTAGTTAACATCGGATAAGAAAACGTAACATCGGATCCAGATGGCTCAAAAACAGATCGATTAAAACATTAAAAGGTATTACATATATTTATTTATATACATATACAACTAGATTTAGTTTGTTTGATATTTAATGAAAACTTTCATTAGAATTTTAATTGTGGCCATTCAAGCAATATTCATTGTAGATTTTTTTTTAATTTTATTTTTAAATAATAGATAAAAACAGATTGTCATAATTTAAGTAGATTAATGAACAAATACATCTATACATAATATTTAATTAAAAGATCAAAAAAATAATAGAAAGATTGATCGAGTTTACATTGATAACAAATAAGCCAAACCTAGCTTGGATCGAACTCTTTTTGTTCATTCTTTGAATTGAATTAAAAACGAATAAAAAACTTTCAATTCCATTGCGAATCGCAGTCAGATAAGCTCGAGATTAGATTGTCAACAGTCCTGTCTCTAGGATGATAATTGAGAACGATTCAAGTTTAACACGAGCATGACATGGCTCAAGCATACATCATTTATTTATAGATCAATGTGAGTTGGTTCTATTTGATTCGCATTTTCATTCAAGCTGGCTCTAATTTTAATCTAGTAAGCTCAGAATCTCCTAATTGAATGAATATTTTTTATAATTTACAAAATTTATTAGATGAAAGTTATAATTCATAGTATTTAAATTTTTTAGGGGAATTTACATACATACCCCTTAAATCATTTTGAATTACATATTAAACCCCTCATTTTTTAATTTTACAACTTAACCCCCTAAATTATCCAAAAATGAAAACTAGTAGAATACATGTATTTGCAAATATATTTATAATATTTGTATATATATATTATTGATAATAAACATCCAAATAATTATAAATCAGCAAAAAATATATTTTGAAAATCTTGAGAAAGACCTAAATATATTATTTTTGAATGATTTAGGGGGTTAAATTGTAAAATTAAAAAATAAAGGATTTAATATGTAATTCAAGATGATTTAAGGGGTATGTATGTAATTCTCTCATTTTTTTAATATAATATGAATTTTAGAACTATAATAAATTCGAGATAGATTCTACGCACCCTAATTTAGCTGGATTAATCCTAAATATAATTATTACAAATTATTTCGAGGAAAATGAGAAAAATTCGTAGAATCAGTGTGTTATATATTCCTCATAATTTATATGTTATCTTAACTAATCATATTTCTTTACTTTTTATGCTTAAAATTCTTGTTATCTAAATTTGACACTGACAAGATAATAGGAATCTTATTGATCATTGTATTTAACTGTAATTTAAATTTAAAATTAACAAAATACTTAGGGGCGTTTGGTTCAATCATGTTATTTTGACGTTATGTTATATTATCTAGTGAAATTAAATAATTGTTTGATTTAATGACATCTATAAATAATTTTTTATTAGATTATAAAATTATTAGTCAAAAATAATATCTAAATGTCAAGACATCATAATATAGATAACATATATATTAGGCTTGCATGGGCAAATAAATATTAGGACTTATCATCACATCCGATGAAACTAATTAATATTTGAACAAGTGTACTGATTATCAATTCAATAAATTATAATATAAGATTTTTAAATGCAATAATTTAACTTTGGAATTATACACTTACCTTAGCTCGAGAATATGAGATGATATTTAATGTGACGGCATCCATATTCCATAGTCAGTTTCTAATTAGGGGAGAGTAAGGATCGATAGATATTTATTTCTGTTCTGCATTGTACTAATGCGAAGTACTATTATAGTAGCATTTAATCTATTTAGCTTTCCTTCCGCTATTAATTTAATTTATTTTCTTTCTCCTCTAATTTAATGTGATGTTTAAGGTCGTCACATTATCTCTCTTTGAAAAATAATATTTAATAATTATCATTAATAAATATAATTTTAAATTTATTAAATTTAAATAATTTATGAAAAACAGAATTGGCAATACTAAAATGACTGAAACTACTAAAACTAATATTTTTATCTTGCGGCTAAAATTAAATTGAAACTGTAAAAGAATTTTAAAACTGCAGATAAAAGGTACATAAATAAAATTGATGGATCAAAGCTTTGTACGAGCATATATATATATATATAACTGTTGGAAGTTATATACTTAACTATAGTGCTGATAAGAAGAGGAGGTCCCTTTCTAATATAAATTTTAATTATAAAAATTAATTTTATTTTATATTCAACGCAAATATGAATATTAAAATTGAAAGTATTTCACATTTTACATACTTTCAAATATTAAAATAAATTTTTCTCACATTAAATTTTAAAAAAATAATTTTATTTTATTTAAAAAAAATTCGAACCAAATGAAATTTAATACATCGAGATCCGGAGAACCATTCAATATTGCTTATTAATTCCCAATAATTAGAATGACATGCACTGGACGATTATTACTGGAGACTGTGAGAAAGAAACTCCTCCTTGCCGGTAGGCTAAATGGTCGGCCTCCATTTGTTCACTGCTGGAAGAATCCCATGGTCCACAAGTTAGATTTTGATCAAAATTCGATTAATTTTTAATGCGCAAATGAATATTTTTTCAAATCTAATGCTCCGTTTTGATGATTTCGATATTGATTCGAATCAACCGCTTAAGTTATTATTTAAATCTAAATAATAAAAAGATAAGGGTAAATTACACTCAGATCTCTGAGTTTAGCCATTAATATCATGCAGGTTCATATTTTTAAAATTATAACATCAAATCTCTTAATTTTAATAAATTATTAAATGAATTTTTTTTATTTTTTTATTATTAAAATTTTTTAAAATTACCGTTTTACCCTAATCATTCTCTCTCTCCTTCCGATCCGGCGCACGACTGCCGAAGATTATAAGATTTTTCAAATAATCGATACCAACTAATATTTTAATACCTCACTCAATTAGCATATTTTTATTTTACAACCTAACTCGTCAAATCTTTTAGATGCGCAATCCTAGAGACGGGCTATACAGCTTAGCTTCTTGTGTGCGGTTGTTGGTGGTTCTTTCACTACTTGCAAATAGAGAAAATGGGTTAACTCAACGCAGATGAAATTTTTTTAAAATTGTGGACTTATCGATATAATTACTTATGATCTCGAAGACTTGGATGATATGTATTTTTTTATGAAAATATTGATTTCGAGTCAATTTGAAATTGAATTTTTTTTGTCAAATTGGCTTGAAATCAAATAATTTCAATTTCAAATCTATTTTAGGTCGATTCTTTTAATCTCAAATTAACTCAAATTCATTCTAAATATACTTAAAAGGGAAGAGTGATGAGAGAACCTTCTTGCCGGCGGGACGATCACTAGCCACCATCTGTTCATTACCCAATCTCTCTTTGTGGCAACTTTTGGTTTCGGGCCTCGAACTTTAGCCCCCACCAATCACGACCAACTACATTAAGCAATGAGGTGGGATCCACTGTTGACGTGATTGGGCGCTAATTGAGAGCCAAAGTTCAGGTGCACTGGGCTTCCTTTTTACTAAAGACATTTTTTATCTTTATTTTTATTTAAATTTTATTTGAAGTTTTTTTTATCGAAGTTGAAGAACAAATACATAACACTAAAAGTATATAAATATCCAGTCAATTTATCATATATTATGTTTTAATGAGAAAAAATAAAAGTAGTCAAAAATATAATTTTAAATCATTAGTAATTAAATGTTTTCAGCCAAATTATATAAGATGAATGTTGCACATTAAAGTAAAAAATAAAACACCAATCCTAATAAAAAATATATAAGCATTAATACTACAGAGTGCTGTAGGTGATTTACCTTAAAATTTCATCACCCATTCGGTCCAATGAACTAATTATAATATCAAATGCACATCAAATTAATAAGATAATTTACTAATTTTACATTATTGATCTTTTGTTTATTATATATATATATATATATATATATATATTGTATATGGGCGATTTATTTTATATTTAAATAATTAGATATTGACTAAAATATAATTATTTATAGACAAATATTTGGTGATAAAATGATAAACTATACAAAACATTTGCTAGTTGACAATAACATGCAAACAATTAATTAATGTAAGCGATTAATATTATAGATGAAAATAGACTTGGTGATGAAATGATAATCAATACAAAACGCTTGCTAATTGACAATAATTTGCAAACAAAAATTTTAATTTTTGCTAATATCTATTTTAAAAATATTTAATTGGCAACTTATTTCAAAAGTAAATTATAACTGATTCATTAATTCATCCAATAAATATTTGGTGATAACATTTACAAGATAAATTTTTTATATGTTTTTTTTTTAAGTTGGCCTAGGCCTAAATTAATACTCAAAAATAAAACAGTACATCAAATATAAAGCTGATAATCCTGGCTTATGATCGCATGAAGATCATGAGAAAAGGGCATTCCTCCTTCCCACTGGATATCGTTGTCACAGAAAATAAAAGTAATACAATCAGTTGCCTTATTTACGGCCACGATATACATGACATGAAATCTTATATCTTCTAAATAAAGGCAAAACATGCATGGAAGGAGCAAATGTGTTATCCATAGCGCAAATATTGGTTGATTGGAGAAGAGCTGCAATGACAGAGGAGAAGTCCTCCTCTATCCACTGTCTGTCTGTCACGTCTATCTATTTCTTATATGTTTTTGAGGTATTAAACTATTATATAGTCTAATTTTTATTTTTTTGCAATGTATTATTTCTGTAATTTGACTGAAATATTTATATTAATAATGTTAAATGTTTCATAATTCTAAAATATTGTTTAATAAGTGCACAGTTAATATTCATGCATGTTTTTCTACGAATTTATAATTGAATAGTTGCACTAGGGTGGGAGAGTTTTAATTTTTACTTTGGTTTGCTACATTTTTCTTGTATTTTATTGCAGTCTAATTTCAATGAAAATATTTATAGTTAGTAATGGTACAGGAGATATATAGGTGAATAAATTAAAATTGACTCGAATTCAAAATAGCTTGGTTCCTAGTTTATTTGACTTTAAATGACTCGATTTCGATTTCGAGTTGACCCGAAATCAACACTTTTATAAAACTAGTAATAAAATATGATAGCGTGCCTTCAATGGGTTTAAAATCTTATATTAAAAAACAGAGAATTACACTAAGCAGCTGATAACAAATGTTAAACTTATCGTAAAAATTATTAAGAAAATATCTTTTAAAAAATTAAATGCAGATTAAAACTTATGATCTTATCTTTACGGAGTCATAAGTCATAATTGAATTGGATCAACTTAATTCTACTTTTATTTTTTTAAAATAAATAATATATTTAATCTTTTTTTTAATTATTTATTATTTGTATATAAATACATGTTAGTTGTGGGCAATAGTTAATCCAATTTAAATCCTAGGTAAAACATTTTTTATAAAAAAATTTCAGTTCCAGAGACCTTAAGTTAAGCTAAATTAAAACCGGAGCCTTTTCGAAATTGAAATGCTTTAACTCAAAATCAAATCGAATTGAGATAAACTTATAAGTTTAAGCCAAACTTGGCTTTGCTCAAACTCGGATCATTCTCACCCTTAACTGCATACTCATCCCCTACTAGCATTTCACACATCTTTTCTTGATTATTTGATAACTATATATAGTTAATAATAGATCATTATATTTATACTTAGGAGACATTTAATTCAATGTTATCTTAATAATATGTTATTTAGATAAAATAATTATTTGATTTAATGACATATATGAATATTCTTCTATAAGATTATAAAAATATTGTTTGTCAAAAGATAACATATCAATATCATGACATTTAGATTACATAATATAATGTCATTAAAATAACAATGAATGAAATGATTTTTTAATGAAATGAATGACAAGCAAATTATAGAAATATATCAGTTAATTAAAGTTGAGTTAACAAAATATATCAAATAGCTTGTTTCGATTAGTTTGATCGTGAATGTGAATCGGCATGTATTTTAAATTAATTAGTTAAATATCAAAAAATTGATTTAATGCATATATATCATATGATACAATAATTTTATTATTTTGAATATGTACTCATATTTTTAATATATAATTTTGTATTTATAGATTAACTTTTTAAAAGTAATAATTTATCGGTTCAATTAATTTAATCTGTCAGACTATAAATCAAACAGTAGGACAATTTCTAGTAAAATAAGTCACAGTGGATGCTAATATTGAAGAGTTCTAAGCTGTACACGTTATTTCCATCTGGCAATTAATATTGAAGAGTTCTCCGGTGCTCAATGCTTTTAAAGAGCTTCTCGATCCCTTGCCTTCTCCTTAGATCTCATCACTGCTTAATTAATTAATTAATTAAGTCGATCCATCATGACGCCCTCCAATTATCTCCTCTCCCACGCCGTTCTCCGGCTCCCCCTCCTCCTCCTCCTCCTCCTCCTCACCACGACGGCATGGCCGACGTTACCTTATAATTATCATTCTCTCAAGCTGCAAGATTTAAGGTTGGCTGAGAACATCGCCGCCGTTGCATGTGAGGCGTACGCCTTTCATCGGTGGAAGAATTCGAAAGGGCTTCCCGAAATCATTAGTTGGCTCATGTTTGATGCTGGGGTTATCTGATCAATCAATTACTCCAATAATAATGAAATATATTATGCAGTACTTAATGGTATAGCGAGCGAAATGCACGACGATGCACATATATTTCAGATTTTGATAACGTTCATCATGATAAAAGGCAAACAGGCAGACATATCAATTGAAAGCGTGAACAGGCGGACCATCGTGGCAAAAATTTTGTCGAAGATCTAATATTTTATTTATGTATCTTCAAACTATTTATTTCTTGTGTTGAACTCTAATATAATCAGTTGTGAAAATGCTTAAATGATAATTAAGTGAAATATATATATATATATATGTATATATATGTTAGTTTTTTCTCATTTTTTTTACTGTCTACCTTCGCGTTATTAAATAGATGTTCCACGTTCTTGCAGAGCATAATTGATGGCCATGCTCATTACAATATTTTTTTTTTGAGTATTACATGTGATCATTATCTTAAATGCATGTCCAGCAGCATATGTGTGTCAATATATACATATAATTTATTTATAAAAAAAGTCAATATTATATTCCTTATAAATATTTGAAGTTTAAGGGTTTGCTCTTATATTAAACTCATAATTATTACTTGGTAAATGAATTTTAAAAACTTACTACAAAGTCCTTGCTGATTACCTAATATTACAATTAAAAAATATCCATTTGCTATTAATTTAATATATTTTTAATTTTATTCTTAATACTTTTTCAAATTTATCTCATTACCTTCCTTGTCGCTATAGTCACAACGCTTCGCTTTGCTTGGACAAGGGGGGAGAGAGAGAGTGGTGGGGACACAGATGATCAGCATCGAATTGGATGGCTAGGATGACGTTATGTACTGAATCAAAATTTAAATTCAAATTAACTAGAGTTATTAGAGATTTTCATATTAGCTTTATTTTGATTTGATTTGATTCCGAGCATATTTGAAAGATTTGAAGACTCATCATAATTTGAGCTTATTTTATTTTATTATAATAGAATTAGTTCCATATTTACTTTTATTTATTTAGTATTTTATTTTCTATATTTAATATTATATTTTCAAATTTTTATATGGGATCTCTATGTAAAGAGGTTGTCTTGCATTGTAAAGGATAACATTTGATGAATGAAATTATGTTTGAGTCTTTTCAGAGCCTAGATTTAGGTTAAGGGGCTGATATTCCGGTGAATGAAAGGGTAGGATTAACCTTTGGTGAGAATCCTCAAGTTATCCTAGTTATCCACTTTTCAAAAAAAAAGAGAAAAAAATTCTTTGCGCACTCACCCACCTCAGAAGCTCGCTCCGCTCGCAGCGCCGCGCAGTTCTGCCAGACTTGTCTGACGTGTCTGCGCTTCCAGGGCGCCCGGCGGCCGCACCTGTGAGCCCTGCGCCAACACCCGCCCGCGCGCCCGATGCGTGCCTACCCACGTGCCTGCCTGCCAGCTCGGCCGCCCAGCCCCCGGCCGCGCGCTAGCTCGTGCGCGCGTCTGCCCACCCGCACACCTTCTCGCGCGCTCGCCTGTTCGCGCGCTGCCTGCGCTAGCCCGTGCTCCCGCCTACGCCCGCCCGTGCATCCGCCTGCGCCCACTTGTTTGCGTTTTGTCTGCGCGTCGCCCGTACTCGATCAGATCATTTACTTCTCTGATTCAAATCACAAGTAAATTCTTTCCCGAACGCAATTAAGCTGGTTATTTGATTTAAATACAAATTATTCGCTGGACTTGGATTATTTATTTGGCTCTAATTGTGTGACCCGATATTTCTTTGTGTGTCAATTACTGTTGGATTTAACTGTGAGACGTCTGTTCTAAATTTCTGAACATCGGATCTGATTTATTGAATTTAAATTGACGCCCTAATCTAAATTGTTAAATTCTTATTTATCATACGATCTAGTTTAATTTTAATTTTAAAATATCTTCATTTACGAGATTCAAAAATCTTATTTATCATATAATTTATTTAGAAAATATTTTTTTCTTAATTAAAATAATTTGCTAGTCAATTTTGCTGAATATAAATATAAAATATTATTTATAATTTTTTTTCCGTTCTTCATCAGAGAGAGAAAGAGAGAGTAGAGGGGGCAAATGCCGGCAGCCCACCACCTTTCATGCAGGTTCACACATGTCTGTGTGGAGGAGAAAGAGAGAAAGAGAAGAGAGATAGGAATAAAATTGATATTTTAAAAATTTAAAAAAAATTATCTAGATTAAATATCATCAAAATAGACCTTTTAAGTAGTAATCATAATTTATAGGGACTTTTATTATTTTAAAAATTTTAAAATGAAAAATTGTCAATAAATTTTAAAAATTATGAATCAAATAATAATTATAAGATAATTATAAGACCTTTTAATAATTATAATATGTTGTACTCTGAATTAATATATAATATGAATATATATAGACAAATATATATAGATATATAACTTTTAGAAATTGGTTCAATCAGTTGAACAATGAACCGATAGTTTTAACTAGTCCAAGTTAGTCTTAAAATTGGTCTTGCATCAAATTGAGATTAAATTGGCTAAAATTAGGATCGAAACGATCAGTCCATAAGTTTCAATTCACTATTACGATTGAATCGGCCGATTCACAAGTTTCTCTTAAGCAACTTCAGCTTTAATAATTAAAAACTAATTTTACTATACATTATACAATATGATTATAGTGAAAAATATTTCTTTTTTCATTTTCTACGTTTAATTAATTTTTGTAAAGTTAAACTTTATCAATTTATAGAAATACATCTAAAAGATTTTTAGTTAATTCCGTTTTTTATGATTCTTTCTATTTTTTTATTTATTAAAATAATTTTATAATTTAATGTTATTAAATTTTAGTTTTTAATTTTACTATAAATTTTATGACGTAAGGTACTTATCATTATCAGTATAAAAATATATTTTATAAATATTTATTAAATTATTAAATCATTAAAATTAGATTTCAGTTTGATGCCCGTTGAATCTTAAAACTTTAAACTTTTATTTTTTTTTTATTTTTGAAAGTTAGCCGAGACCTAAATTACTCAAAAGTAAAACAATACATTAAGTACAAAGCTGACGATCCTGACTTATGATCGCATAAAGATCGTGAGGAAGGGGCATTCCCCTTTCTCACTGGATATTGCTGTCACAGAAAATAGAAGCAATATAATCTGTTGCCTTATTTTACCGGTTCTCATTTTAGGCCCATTTTCAAAACCTTAATAAAAAATTGCCTTCTCAAAATACAAATTTAAATACATAATGGTTGACATATAATCGAATAAATATGTAGAAAAATGAAAAATGAACCGAAATACAATTTAAATATATGCGATAAAACCTGCTTATGGCTTTGCGTTATCAGAGCTGTGGTGTGATGCCTTCGCCGAAGAAGTGGTTAATTTGGTCATTGTAATATTTTCATTCTAATTTTAATTTAACTTATTATTTATAGCTTGATTTTTAAAGTGCATAATAATAATTTTTCCATTAATTATTTGACAGCATGCTGTTTATAATCAATTCAACAAAATAAAAGGCATCTGATATGACTTTTACTTTTGAAAATGTGATATTCGACACTGCATCTTATCATATTCAATCCAATTTATTTATAAAAGACATGATTTGATACGACTTTTACTTTTAAAAATGTGATATTCGACATCGCAGCTTAGCATATTTGATCAAATTTACTTTCCATATGCAGCCGACTTAAACTAATAAGAATATTCTATACTTATTTAACCTAATAAGAATATTATATACTTAGTTAAAATGTATATAATATTATAAGCATTATAGTAATATTTAAGCATATTTACCGTCAAAAAAATCGATCAACTTAAGCATATATATATATATATATATATATATAATTATTTAAATAAGTTAAGCATTAAGACTATATATATAATTTTTCACAAATCATAAGCTAATATAATCATCGAATTATTATCCTCCACTTATTTTAGTACCAAAGCGAATAATATCTTTTCATTTGAATCATAAGATATTATAATTATATTATGTGAGTCAAGTTCTTGGCAAAACAAACAACTTCCCTGGCACCAATATATTCAGCGTACAAAAGATCTAGAGCTTGCTTTCAGTTAATAGCAAGACTGGCGATCAGTTGTCTTGCGTCAGAGTGGCAGGATCATCCTCTCTATTTTCTTTTTATAATGCCTTGTTTGGCGTGAGGACTAAAACTAGGACTAAAATAGTACTAGTTTAAAAAATAATAATAATAAAATAGTTAAACTTTTAAACTATTCTACACAAATTTTAATATAAAAAAATATTATTTTGCTTTACATACCACCTGTTACTTTTCTTGCTTAATAAATATTTACAGTGTACCATTTAAATTATTTATATTGTGTGAGGTTGACAACATCATTCCTATAAAGTTGGCTAATATCCATCTGTAGTATAATATTACAAAAAATCAACTATTAAATTGAGAATACAAATACGTCTTATTATTCCAACAACACAATACAATGATAACATTAAAAATCTAAGACAAAAAAAACAAATATTATTACTAGAACGTTAAACAGGAGTATAACAAATCAAAAACAACTGTTTGCAGAAAACTTAAAGAGCAAACGAATAGAATACTCAATAATAAACTAAAAAGTGGGGGGAGGATCAAAGGATGAGTTTGGTCGATTATGTACACCTACACGATATTAGATTTAAAATTATGATCGTATTTTTATTTGATTTATTTTATTTTAGTTAATAAGTGAAGGTCATCTTTGTTTAAAAAAATTCGAATCAAATGAAATTTAATATGTTGAGATCCTGAGAATTATTCAATATTGCTTATAAATTGCCAATGATTAGAATGACATGCACTACATTAACACGCATTCATGACTATTATTACTAAATAGTTAGCCTCCATTTGTTCACTGCGGGAAGAATCCCATAGTCCACAAGTCAGATTTTGATCAAAGATTCGATTAAATTTTAATGCTCAAATGAATATTTTTTCAAATCTAATGCTCCGTTTTGATGATCCGATGACCCAATGATTTTCCTGATTAGATTTCCTGATTAGATCTGATTAGATCCGATATTGATTCGACCGCTTAAATAATTATTTAAATCTAAATAATAAAAAGATAATTTAAATTTTAATATGTAATATGCTTGAGTGTTTCGCTATTTTCAATTCCCAGCATTATGTTAGTGAAATCTACCTCCCTATAAAATTTTCTCAAAAATTTAATATTTATTGTAAGATTCTTCAAATAATCGATACCAACTATATTTTGATGCCTCGCTCAATTAGCATATTTTTATTTTACAACTGAACTCGTCAAATCTTTTAGATGCTCAACCCTCTGTGCAGTTGCTGGTGGTTATTTCACTACCACAAATAGAGAAAACGGAGAGAGAGCAAATGGGTAAACTCAACTGAAAAAATTTTAAATTATGGACTTATCGGTATTACCTTCGATCTCAAAGACCTTAATGATATGTATCATTTTTATGATAATATTGATTTCGAGTCAAGTTGAAATTGAATTTTTTTGTCAAATTAGCTTGAAATCAAACAATTTCAATTTTAAATCTATTTTAGGTTGATTTTTTTAACCTCAAGTTAACTCAAATTCATTTTAAATATACTTAAAAAGGAAGAGTGATGAGAGAACCTCCGTGCCGGCGGGACGGTCACTAGCCACCATCTGTTCACCACCCAATCTCTCTCTTTGTTGCATCTTTTGGTTTCGGGCCTCAAACTTCAGCCCCACTAATCACAACCCACCACATTAAGCACTGAGGTGGGATCCACTACTAACGTGACGGGCGCTAATTGAGGGCCAAAATTCAAGACGTCCAGATCAAAACATTTTCTTAAAAATTTTATTTGAAGTTTTTTCTATCGAAGTTGAAGGACAAATACATAACATTAAAAGTATATAAATATCCAGTCAATTTATCATATATTTATTTCATTAAATAAATATCATTAATAATATGTTTTAATGAGAAAAAATAAAAGTAGTCAAAAATATAATTTTAAATCGTTAGTAATTAAATGTTTTCAGTCAAATTATATAAGATGAATGTTGCACATTAGAGTAAAAAAAAAAACACCAATCTTAGTAAAAAATTATATATAAGCATTAATACTACAGAGTGTTGTAAGCGATTTACCCTAAAATTTCATCACCCATTCGGTCCAATGAACTAATTATAATATCAAATACAAATCAAATTAATAAAATAATTTACTAATTTTACATTATTGATCTTTCGTTTATTATATATATATATATATATATATATTGTACATGGGCGATTTATTTTATATTTAAATAATTAGATATTGACTAAAATATAATTATTTATAGACGAATATTTGGTGAATAAACTGTACAAAATATTTACTAGTTGACAATAACATGCAAACAATTAATTAATGTAGGCGATTATTATAAATAACTGAAGCATAATTATTATAGATGAAAATAGACTTGGTGAATGAAATGATAATCAATACAAAACGCTTGCTAATCGACAATAACTTGCAAACAAAAATTTAAATTTTTGATAATATCTATTTTAAAAATATTTAATTGGCAACTAATTATTTCAAAAGTAAATTATAACTGGTTCATTAATTCATCCAATAAATACTAGGTGATAATATTTACAAGATAAATTTCTTATATGTTTTTGAGGTATTAAATTATTATACAGTCTAATTTTTACTTGTTTGCAATGTATTATTCCTATATTATATTGCACAAGCAATATAATTTGATTGAAATATTTATATTAATAATTGTTAAATAAGTGCACATTATTATTCATGCATGATTTTCTACCAATTTATAACTGAATAGTTGCACTAGGTTTGGATTTTTAATTTTTGCTTTGGTTTGCTACATTTTTCTTGCATTATATTGCACAAACAGTATAATATGAGTGAAAATATTTATAATTAGTAATAGTAAACATTTTTTTACCTCCAAAAAATAACTTAATTTCCAAGTTTACTTTCACGTGAATAAATTAAAATTGACTCAAAGTAAAACTAGTTTGATTCTTAATTTATTTGGCTTTAAATGGCTCGATTTCGAATTGATACGAAATCAATACTTTTATAAAACTAGTAATTAAAAAAGATAGAGTGCATGCCTTCGTTGGGTTTAAAATCTTATATGAAAAAACGAAGAATTGCACTAAACAGTAAATAACAAATATAAAACTTATCATAAAAATTATTAAGGAAATATTCTTTAAAAAATTACATGTGGATTAAAATTTATGATCTCATCTTTAACGATTTCGAAATTCAACCATCATTCTAAATACAAAACCATCTACCTTGGCTCAAAACTTAACTCGAGTCTCAGATATAACTTGGACCTTGAATGACTCAAAATTATTTAAATTGATTTTAATTAAAGAAAAAAATTGAGTCAATTTTTATTGAATTTTGAGTTTTTAATTAAAATTGCATGAGGTCAATTTCAATTCTGAGCCGGCAATGACGAGCAATATTGGAATGCATGTTGTCTTAATTAACGGTCCTTACTGGGTATATCTCCAAATTTTTATAATTTTACTTAGCTGGTTCTTGAAATCTACTTTTTACTTTTTCAAAAAAAAAAAAAAAAATTTAATATATAATATAATTTTTAAATATATATATATATATATATATATATATTAAATTTATATTTAATGCTAATATTATAATTAAATTTTAAAATAAAAAATATCATATTTCAATAACTTAGCGTCTTTTTGGCAACAGCCTAAAAAAGTGACTTATTTTAATCATGATGATAATTTTAAATTTATTTTTAAAATATTTAAAAAAAATTTATATCTCATCGTACACAAATTTTAATATTAAATAATTACTTTATTTTATATCTAACACAAATTTTAATATAACTAACCCACTTTAATTCACATCATACACATTTTTTAAAAATTTTATAAAAAAATTTCAAGTTATTTTTATTTCTTTCAACCAAATAGAGCCCAAACATTTAAATTTATTTGAAAATAATATTTTTATATAATATCAATATAATAAAAAGATAAATTTTTGTTATAAATATAATATATATATATATAAGCGAGAGTATGATTCAAATTAAAGTGAAAGGTGAGTATAAATTTAGCCTCATGTACCCAGGGCAAGTTTTTGCCTCGGAGATCAATAACAGTCTTACATTCGAATCAATATTTAATACAAATTGAGCACTTGGGTACATGAGACTTAGTTTAAGTCAAGTTTGGCTTTCTTCGAACTCGGATCATTCTCACTCTTAGCCAACAACATGCACGTCTCCTACTAGTATTTTACATATCTTTCTCTGATTATTTGGTAACTATATATATATATATATATTCATTAATAGACTATTATATTTATGCTTAATGAAATAAAAGATGCGCAAATCATAGAAATTTATCAGTTGAAACTTGAGAGAGATTGGGGGCATAACAATTATATATTTTAATAGAACATACCAAATAGCTTGTTTCGACTAGTTTGATTATGAATCAACATATATATCTTTCGATTCAGTTAAATATGAAAACTGGTTTAATACATATCATATTTAATCAAATTACAGTAGATTAACTATTTGTATGATATTTATAATAATAATAATAATAATAATAAATAGGATAAATAATTTTGTTATTTTAATATGTAATTTTGTATTTACATATAAATTTTTAAAGGGGTTTTTACATACAGAATATGAAATTTACACGAAATTACGTATTTCACTATCAATTCATAAATATTACCACTATCACACCATATTCATTTAAATTTTACGCATTTCACATATTTCACATCATATTCTTTGACGGTGAACTTCACATTTCTAAATTGGCCTTGATCTTAACTAGCTATATTATTAATATATTAATTAAATATCATAAATAAATTAATTTATATAAATAACAATTTAAATATTTATGAATTTATGTATTTTAATTTATTTATCT
>KZ451898.1:348758-530191 GCA_002786265.1 Apostasia shenzhenica | reverse complement strand
ATATATTAGAATTTAAATATTAATAAATTTATTCATTTTAATTTACATATAATATTATAAAGTATATGAAATATGTGAAATGCGTAAAATTTAAATAAATAGGATGTGATAGTAGTAATATTTGTGAATTGATGGTGAAATGCGTAATTTCGTGTAAATTTCTTGTCTTGTATGTAAAAACCTCATTTTTAAATAATAGTAAATGGAGATCGAGCACACGTCATATATATATTCTCATGAGCTGGAAATTTTTTTTTTTTTTTTTTTTGATAATCGATCTGGTTATAATTAATTAATAATTAAGCAACGTTGAATGAATCATGCATGCATTCTGTTGTATTTTAAGGGCTTCTCGATCCCTTGCCTAGTTCTCCTCTCCTTCACTACTCGCGATTAATTACATTAATAATAATCTGTCATGTCATGCATGGCTTCCTCTAATTATCTTCTCCTCTCCCGCAGCACCGTTTTCCTCCTGATCGTCGTTGTGGCCACAACGTCGGCATTACCTGATGGTTATTTTTCTATCATGGGGGAAAATCTGGGTTACGCTGAACAACTTGCTGCTCTTGGATATACAGCGTACAACTATTTGCAGCAGCGGAGTCCAACAATTTATCCCGAAATCACGGCTTACATTCTGATTGATGCTGGCGTCTGCTTCTTGCCAAATCGCCCAAACAGATTTTGTGTAATAATTACTGGTTTTCATGCCTCCGTAGACGACGTGTACCGCATAATGATAAAGTACGCCATGAAGAGAAACCACTATGCATATATGTCCCCTGAAGGCGTGGATAAGCGGACCATTGCAGCAATACTTATTTGATAATTCTAATTTTTTTAGGATATATAAATTATAAGTAGTTCTAGATCTGTTGTTGTTTGATCATATGTAGTGCAAGTAGGTTCAATTTTTTTAAAAATTACTCAAATTGATTCATTAGTTTTAGCTAATATATATATATATATATATGCAATTAGTTAGGTTCAAAATTTATATTTTATCCTAAAGACTCTCTCTCTCTCTCTTTCTCAAATTTAGAGAAGGACGTAGATGGCGTTGAAGCAGCCGTGAAACCGCAGCAGCTAGCGCCTCCGCAACTGCCGCCCTCGCCGCTTCCCACTGATCGCCGCCGGGGAGGGAGGGATCAAGCTCGCTCAGATTAACGATAGGGTTCTGCTCCGTGAAAGTGACGTAGCTCATCTCTCTCTCTCTCTCTCTCTCATATTAACGATAGGGATTTGCGCCTCCTTTTAAGAACCACTCCGATTGTGATGAGCAGAACAGCTTCTCGTCCGCTCGCCGGTAAAATGGAATCAATCTTCCTTCATTTCACACTCGCCGTGAAGGACTCCACAGAAATCCTAGCTCTATTCGCCCCGCCGTGCCAAATCGGAAGAGAGAGAGAGAGAAAACCCTTAATGTAAAAATGTCATTTCTTTCTTTTTTTAATGTCAAATCTAAATTTTGAATCTAATTGCATATTACTTAAAATTAAAGAACTAATGTGAGCAATTTTTAACAAGTTTGACCTACTTGCATATATGATCAAATAACATGAATCTACTTGCAATTTATCTAATATTTTATTTATATTTCTTCAAATTACTTATTTATTGTGTTGAACTCTACTTATTTCTTCAAACTACCTTTTTTTTTTCAATTTTTTTACTTTCTACGTCTTCGTTATTAAATATATGTTCCAGGTCCACGTTCTTGCAGAGCATAATTGATCGCCGGCATCATTACAACATTTTTTTTTGAATATTTCATGTCATTATCTTATTAAATGTCCAACAGCATATGTGTTATATATATATATAAAGTCAATATTATATTCTTTGCAGATATTTGAAAAAAAAAGAAAGTTTAAGGGTTAATTACTAAAAAAATTTAACGCATAATTATTACATGGATAATTAGCTTGGAGGGGAGAGAGAGAGAGCAGAGAGATAGGGGTAAAATTAGTATTTTAATAATTTTAAAAAAAATATTCTCTGGATGCCAAGGAAAATCATCAAATTAGATCTTTTAACTAGTAATCATAATTTACAAAAAAATTATTATTTTAAAATTTTTAAAGTAGAACATTTTCAATAAATTTTTAAAAATTATGAATAAAATAATAATTATAAATTAACTATAAGACCTTCTAGTAATTATAATATATTGTACTCTGAATTAATATATAATATGAATATATATAGACAAATATATATAAATGTTTAATGTTTTAAAAATTAGAAACCGGTTGAACAATAAATCGATAGTCTTAACTAGTCCAAGCTAGTCTCAAAACTGTCCCTGCATTGAATTGAAATTAAATTGGCCAAAATAAGGATCGAAACGATCGATTTGTCCACAAGTTCTGATTGACTATCACGAATGAACCGACCGAGGCACATGTTTTTCTTAAGCAGCTTTAGCCTTAATAATGTAAAACTAAATTTTACTATGTATTTTTACATTTAATTAATTTTTGTAAAACTAGACTTTATCATTTATTATTTATAGAAATAACTTAAAAGATTTTTATTTAATTTTTTTTATGATTCTTTCTATTTTATTATTATTTATAAGAATAATTTTATAATTTAATATTATTACATTTTAGTTTTCTAAACTTACTATAAATTTATGATTGCTTATAATGATAAAATTATATTTTATAAATATTTACTGAATTATTAAATTATTAAGTTAGACCCCAGGTCGATGCCAATTGAACGTTAAAACTTTAAACTTTTTATTTCACCGGTTTTCATTTTATCCCGATTTTCAAAACCTTATACACATATATATAGTTTAGCTATAGTATTTGTTGGCCCTTAGACCTTCCCAAGAGGGGGGTGAATTAGGAATTAAAAAAAATTCAAATAAATTGTACTAACAAAAATAACAGCAGGTAAAAGGCGTACACAATCAAATATTAAAAATAGATAAGAAATAAGTTAAAGTTACAGCAAAAAATAAGTTAAACAGAATGTGAAAAGACAGATTGATTAATTTTATCAAATAGACCGGATGAATTGGAACAGTGCAGAAAGCAGAGAAGATAACCGGTTGATTTGAGCAAATAGGCCAAAACAGCTATGTCACCACAAAAATAACTCAGAACAAAAAACGTGAGAAATATGATTTAGATATTGTATAAAATAATTTTATTAAAGTAATTTGAGCTTATTTTTAAGTTAAAATCAGATTTAATAATTTTATGTATTGGTTAAATTTTACTGTAAAAGAGAGGACAGAAAAATACACAAGCGATTTATAGAGGTTCAGCTTTCCGCTTAGTTCACTCCTCACACTCCTCAAGTGGGATTTCAATCTACTACCAAACCGGCTTTTTAACGGGAACCAAAGCCGAACAAACCCAATTACAATCTCACCGGCTTTTTCTAGGAACCAAAGCCGATCAAACCTTACTATGAATTTTTACACGGAAAAAATTCTAACCCGCCTACTTCCCACTTAATAGGAAAAAATAAACACCTCCACAAATGGAGAGAGCAAGAGAATGAAGTGATGCTAGTCTAGCTAGCTAATATTACAACTTGAGAGCAAGAATAAAATTACACAAGGAGCTCTATACGCATAGAGGTTTGCCAAGAGAGAAAACTTGTGAAATTCGAAAACGAATTACGAACAACTCGTTTAAAAGAAACCGAAAGAAGCTAGATCTTGAAGAGAAAATCAATTTCAAGAATTTGGAATGCTTAAGTAAGAATGTCTTCAAGTAAGAGCAAAAAAACTTCAAGAAACACCTCCACAAATGAAGAGAGCAAGAGAATGAAGTGATGCTAGTCTAGCTAGCTAACGTTACAACTTGAGAGCAAGAGTAAAATTACACAAGGAGCTCTATACGCATAGAGGTTTGCCAAGAGAGAAAACTTGTGAAATCCGAAAACGAATTACCAACAACTCGTTTAAAAGAAACCGAAAGAAGCTAGATCTTGAAGAGAAAATCGTTTTCAAGAATTTGGAATGCTTAAGTAAGAATGTCTTCAAGTAAGAGCAAGAAAACTTCAAGAAGGACTCAAATAATCTTTTTCAAAACACAAGCTTGTCGATTTCAGAAAACCCAAGTGCAGGAAACAGAAACAGAAAACCTGAAGTTGTTTGCCAGCAGAAAGAAAAATGCAGCTTCAGGTTTTTGCTTGATTGCTAGCCAAAAACTTCTCCAAATGATCACTTTTTCAAGAGTGTATGCAGATTTTTGCTAGGGAAGAAGTTAGGGAACACTTAGAGCTTGGGAGGAGAACATAGAACACTTAGAAAATTTTTTGCAAATGAATGTTATGCTTATCTGCAGTTTGGACAGCAAGAAAAAGAACTCAACTGAAAAAAAGAATGCCCTTAATTCAAACTAATCAATAAGAGATTGTCATGTGTCTATGTCCTACCCAAAGACCAATGAGAGAAAGGCAAAAGGATGTCATTTTGGACTTTAAACAGAGATGAAGTTCCAGATTTTCTGAAGACATGTTCTAGAAAATATGACAACAAAAACAAGAGAGTTTGAGTGAGAAAAATTATTAAAAATACTAATATGTGCTTACTTAGCATGAGGACAAATGAAGGGATGCCACATAGGAAATTGAGTGAGAAAAATTATTAAAAATACTAATATGTGCTTACTTAGCATGAGGACAAATGAAGGGATGCCACATAGGATTATTTTGCCCTTAAAATATGTTAAAAATGACCATCATATCTCAGCACAAGTACAAAAATTCTGAGCAAAAAGATGGTTGGAAAACATCAACTCAATATTTCTTCTTTTGGAAAAAGATAAAATTGGAGAAAAAATAAAAACTTTGTGGATTTTTTCATAAAAAGAGAAACGACACAATACAATGTTTTGAAAAGATCAAATAATGCCTTTTAGCACAGCAAAAAATAATGTAATAACGGTCAAATAAAATTATGGGCGGACTAGGCGGGTCTGTCTAGGCCCAGCAGAACCAACCGGTCGATTTGGTGATATTGACTGGTTGTGCAGTTTTGACTTAAAAGGTGAGATGTTTGAAAGTTTTTTAGGCCACTAAAAAGATGGAATAAGATAACATTCTAGGTCCACTAATGCAAGTGAAAAGAAGGAGAAAACTTCTAGGAAAAATGAGTAAAATCTCTTGCAAACTAACGCATTTACATTAAGTCCTATGAAGTATAAGGAAAAATAAATGGTGAGTACCGCTTCACTTGGATTTGAGAATATCCATCTTCTAACAGACGATTAGCCTGTAAAAATATACTTAGAAGAATATTAGTACTAAATCTAAAGTAATTGTGAAATCGATGGGGTTCAATAGTATTTAATAAAAAAAATTGTCATCTGAAAATACAAATTTAAATACATACTAGTTGACAGAAAAGTTGACACATAATCGAATAAATATGTGGAAAAAAGAAAAATGAGCCGAAATACAATTTAAATATATGTGATAAACCTGCTTATGGCTTTGCGTTATCAGAGCTGGGGTGTGAGAAATTGGAGTAACCGGGAATTTTTTGCCTTCGCCGAAGAAGTGGTTTGCTCATTTAATATTTTCATTCTAATTTTATTTTAACTTATTATATATAGCTTGATTTTTAAAGAGCATACTAATAATTTTACCATTATTTGATAGCATGCTGTTTATCATTTAAACTAGATAAAAAAACATCTGATACGACTTTTACTTTTAAAAATATGATATTTGACGCTGCGTCTTAGCATATTAGGTCAAGTTAATTTATTTTCTATGCGGCATATTTAAGCTAATAAGAAAGTCTATACTTTTTTAACCTAATAAGAATTAAAATTATATACTTAGTTAAAAAAAAAAAAAAGGATGAAAGGAAGCCAAGGTAATTCCGTTCTCATTCTGAAATGTCTACAACGCAAAGCAATATTATTTTAATGTCTAGGAGGGGAGAACTGGAAGATTTAGGTGAGGATTCTATAAAAAAGTTATAGGAGGTTTTATTATAGTAAATAAATGACAAGCATACAATAAAACTTATCATATTTGAACTCAAAATTATAATAAAATAATTAGGTTTCGGGCCTCGAATGTCAGCCCGACTAATCACAACCTATCACATTAAGCACTGAGGTGGGATCTACTACTGATGTGATGAGCGCTAATTGAGAGCCAAAGTTCAGGACGTCCGGATTAGAACATTTTCCTACAACCGTACTTTCTTTTCTACTAATTTTTTTTTATTTTTATTTGAATTTTTATTTGAAATTTTTTCTATCGAAGTTGAAGGACAAATACATAACATCAAAAGTATATAAATATCCGGTCAATTTATCATATATTTATTTCATTAAATAAATATCATTAATATGTTTTAATGAGAAAAAAAAAAGTAGTCAAAAATATAATTTTAAATCGTTAGTAATTAATTAAATGTTTTCAGTCAAATTATATAAAATGAATGTTGCACATTAAAGTTAAAAAAAAAATAAAACACCAATCCTAGTAAAAAATATATATAAGCATTAATACTACAAAGTGTTGTAAGTGATTTACCCTAAACTTTCATCACCCATTCGTTCCAATGAACTAATTATAATATCAAATACAAATCAAATTAATAAGATAATTTACTAATTTTACATTATTGATCTTTTTTTTATTATATATATTGTGTATGGGCGATTTATTTTATATTTAAATAATTAGATATTGACTAAAATATAATTATTTATAGACGAATATTTGGTGAATAAACTGTACAAAATATTTGCTAGTTGATAATAACATGCAAACAATAATTAATTAATGTAGGCGATTATTATATAGATGACTGAAGCATAATTATTATAGATGAAAATAGACTTGGCGAATGAAATGATTATCAATACAAAACGCTTGATAATTGTCAATAACTTGCAAACAAAAATTTAAATTTTTGTTAATATCTATTTTAAAAATATTTAATTGGCAACTTATTTCAAAAGTAAATCATAACTGGTTCATTAATTCATCCGATGAATATTAGGTGATAATATTTACAAGATAAATTTCTTATATTTTTTTTTTGAAGTCGGCCAAGACCTAAATTACTCAAAAATAAAGCAGTACATCAAATATAAAGCTGACGATCGATCCTAGCTTATGATCGCACGAAGATCGTGAGGAAAGGGTATTCTCCCTTCCAACTGGATATCGTTGTCACAAGAAATAGAAGCAATATAATCGGCTGTCTTATTTGTAGTGTGATATACATGTGAAATCCTATATTTTCTAAATAAGGGAAAAATATGCGTGAAAAGAGCAAAGGTGCTGTCCATAGCCCAAATATTGGTTGCTTGGAGAAGATCCGCAATGACAGAGGAAGAGTCCCCCTCTATTCACAGTCTGTCTGCCAAGTCTATCCATTTCTTATATGTTTTTGAGGTATTAAACCATTTCTTATATGTTTTTGAGATATAAATAATAATATTGTTCAAGCTGAAGGACAAATTAACGAGCAGCCATGTCGTTTAAAAGCGTGGACAAGCGGACCATCGCGGCAGATATATATTTTGTCAATGCTCTAATATTTTTATTTATGTATTTTCAAATTACTTATTTTTTGTGTTGAACTCTAATATCATCAATTGTGGGAATGCTTAAATAATGATAATTAAATATATTACTTTCTCAATATTGTTTTTACTTTCTACCTTTTTGTTATTATTAAATTAATATATGTTCGACGTTCTAATTGCAGAGCTTAATTGATGGCCATGCCCATTACAACATTTTTTTTTTAGCATAATATATCATGACTACTCTAATATAATTAGTTGTGGGCCTTGGGCATCTCTTCTTGTCATGTATTGGCAAGAGCCAACGTAGTTTGCTTTGTTAACGGGTTGGAGATTCGATGAATAATATCTCCCTCAAATATTATTAAAATATATATATATATATATATATAGTTTAACTATAGTATTTAATAAAAAATTATCTTCTGAAAATACAAATTTAAATACATACTGGCTGACAGAAAAGTTGACATATAATCGAATAAATATGTAGAAAAAAGAAAAATGAACCGAAATACAATTTAAATATATGCGATAAAACCTGCTTATGGGGTGTGATGCCTTCGCCGAAGAAGTGGTTAATTTGGTCATTGTAATATTTTCATTCTAATTTTAATTTAACTTATTATTTATATCTTGATTTTTAAAGAGCATCATAATAATTTTATCATTAATTATATATCTGATAGCATGCTGTTTATCATTTCAACAAAATAAAAGACATCTTATACGACTTTTACTTTTAAAAATGTGATATTCGGCTCCGCATCTTAGCATATTCGATCGAGTTTATTTATAAAAGACATCTAATACAACTTTTACTTTTAAAAATGTTATATTCGACATCGCATCTTAGCATATTCGATCAAGTTTATTTCTCATGCTGTCGATTTAAGCTAATAAGAATATTATATACTTATTTAACCTAATAAGAATATTATATACTTAGTTAAAATTAATGTATATAAGATATTATAAGTATTATAGTAATATTTAAGCATATTTACCATCCAAAAAATCGATCAACTAATTAAGCATATATATAATTAATTTAAATAAGTTAAGCATTAAGACTAGAGATGGTTTAGCGGCATGATTTATAGATATAATTTTTTATAAAAAAATATCATCTAGATCAGTTAGAATTAAAAATAATATCAAATAGGTACATAAATTTAAAAATTATTTAATAAACTTCTTAAGGTGGACGTTTAAGTTTTGATCTGATTCTTTTTACTAAATTTTTATTTTATTATTTTTTAAATAAAATTTATATTTAAATTAAATATATTAATAAAAAGATAAAAATACCTCTCATTTTCTCCCATCTCTGGCAGCGTTACAAGCGCTGTTGGGCACAAGCGGTTCGAGCGTCACGGATTTCGTGGTGGCACTGCCCATGCACATATGGTCATGGCTCCCAGGAAAGCGCATGCGGAGTAGTGGATGTAGATAGCCCTTCAAGTTCTGTGTAGAGTGACTTAATTTGTCCGGTGATGAAGGAGAGATATTTAATCATTTAATATTTATATATTTAATTGAAACATAAATTTTATTTAAAAATTAAAAAAATTATAAATTATGTAAACAGGCTTGATTGAAGCCTAATTAAATGTCAATTTTATAAATTTTATTAAAATTTTTTTAAAATGGTAAACCTACTTGATATTAATTATTCATAAACCTATAGGAATTTGGATTTTATCCTTTGTTTTATATAATATTTATAGATTTTTTGTGATAAAATATGCACCTTTCATTTAAGCATGCCAAATATTAGAACGATCATTAGCAGATACAGTAATAAAAAAAATCTGGAAAGCTATCACGCTGGAGTTCTGATTGTTCAATGATGATTGCATAGCGCACTAGGAGTGTGCTGCACCATTGCCTTTTCTGTTGACATGAGATATATCTTGATTGTCAAAATGTTCGAGAAGTCTTTTTGTATTCACAATTCATAAGCTAACCATCGAATTATTATCCTCCACTTTTTTCCGCACCAAAACGAATAATATCTCTTTATTTGGATCATAAGATGTTATAATTATATTGTGTGAGTCAAGTCCTTGACAAAGCAAACAGCTTCCTAGCTTGGCACCAATATATTCAGCGTACAAAAGATCTAGAGCTTGCTTTCAGTTAATAGCAAGACTAGCGATCAGTTGTCCTACGTCAGAGTGGCAGGGGCATCCTCGCTATTTTCCTTAAATGTTCTGCTTGGCACGAAGACTAAAATAGTACTAGTTTAAAAAATAATAATAATAACAATAAATAAACTTTTAAAACCATTCTACATGAATTTTAATATAAAAAAATATTATTTTATTTCATATACTCAATAATTTTTAATAAAAATACCACTTTATTTCATATTTTAGATAAAAATACTTAAATCAAGTATTTTGATCTAAAATGTGAAAAAAAAAAGTTAGTATTTTTATTGAAAATTATTACGTCAAATAAAATAATATTTTATTATATCAGAATTCGTGCAGAATGATTAAAAAATTTTATTTATTGTTATTATTATTATTTTTTAAATTAGTATTATTTTGGTCTTGATTTTGATTCTCGTGCCAAACAGGGCTTATAATTGCACCCTATCTTTTGTTAGCTTCTTAGAACTCCTCCAAATAGTTTTTAACAAAGTTGTAACGATTTTCCAGCTTAGAATTGAGTTTTGAGCATTCTATATTGACGACAAAAATAGTACAAAAAAGTTTTGGGTGAAAACGTGTTTTCGCTGTCCAGCGCGGTTATCATCCACTCTTTGCAATCTGTTAACCACGTCGCGTACATTGAGTTCGGGTGCACCTGTTGCCTTCCAAGTCCTCGCCGCATAGATACAATCTCCAAATATATGGATGGTCGATTTGGCTCCTTATGACGAATTCGACTTCTCATATTAGATTGTGATATAATTTTTCGACTTCTCAGATTTTGGAGGTGAATAAGATTCTGCCGAAACAGACGAATTTTGCTGGCTACCGGCTGGGGAAATCGCTTTCTAATATTTGTTGGCTTGTGAAATTTGAATGATTATACAAAAATTATTTATTCATTTTAATAAATAAATAAATAAATAAATAAATAAATATAATTATTATTATCGGTCAATGAGGAAAAAAATTATCAAAAAATAAATTTTTTTTGATCAAATCAAAATGTAATTTTTAATTGCAGAAATTATATCTCTATATACAGTTATCATATAAAATGAAAAAGGATGTGGAATTATAAAATTTGAGATAATTACATTTAGGTTTTAAAATTTTTTAGGGTTAATAAAATAATTAATGAAAATACTGCACAGTAATTGATGATCAGCAACCCAACATCAGCCATGTGATCGAAGTTGAGTTTGGGAGGTGATGTGAACATTGCCATTGTCATGCAAGGTTTTCAGAACCGGACCGAAGATCGAACCAGTCAATCGACCGGTTCATAGTTTTATCGGTTCAACCGGTTGAATCGTGGTTCAACCGGATGACTTAATAATTACATCATAATTAAATATAAATTTTCTAAATGTGAGACTAATTTTAAAATATGATAAAAAAATATTTTGAAAAAAAATAATACAACTAATTTAAAAAATTTACTACCACAAAAAATATATAAAAAATTTTAAAAACAAAACAAAATGAATACAATTATTTTTTTTGTCAATTTGTCATTTAAAATACTCTCTTTTATAACAATTCGAAATAAATTTATGAAAAAAATTAATAAATCAGTTAAGCATCTATTATATAAAAAATTATTATTCAAAATATAATATTAATATTAAAATATTAATGCTCAAATATCAATGTATAAAAATAAAATAAGAAACTCAAATAATAATTCCGGTTTGACCGGTTTGTTCGGTTTGGCGGTTGGACCGGTTTTTACCGGTTCAACCCGGTTTTTACCGGTTCAACCCGGTTTTTACCGGTTCAACCCGGTTTTTACCGGTCCAACCCTGTTTTTAGCTGATTTCGGTTCTAATGTTGAACCAGACCGGACCTTGGGCCGGTTCCCAGTTGAACCGGTCGAACCGCCCGGTCCGGTCCGGTTTTTAAAACCTTGTTGTCATGGTGGCAAAGACAAGGAGGACCACAAGGAAGTGGGAGAGATGCATGAGGGCAACCGTTGGAAGTTATAAACTTAACTATAATGCTGATAAGGAGAGGGGGAGGAAGAGGAGGTCCCTTGGCTCGATTGGTTTGAAGTAATTCTTTTGTCTAATATAAATTTTAACTATAAAAATTAATTTTATTTTATATTCAACACAAATACGAATGTTAAAATTGAAAGTATTTTACATTTTACATACTTTCAAATATTAAAATAAATTTTTTTCACATTAAATTTAAAAAACTATTTTTTTTTATTTACAAAAAAATCAAACCAAATGAAATTTAATACATTGAGATTCGGAGAACCATTCAATATTGCTTATTAATTGCCAATAATTAGAATGACATGCACTTCATTAACATGAGTATTATTACTAGAGACTGTGAGAAAGAAACCCCTCCTTAATGCCGGTAGGCTAAATAGTTGGCCTCCATTTGTTCACTGCTGGAAGAATCCCATAGTCCACAAGTCAGATTTTGATCAAAGATTCGATTAAATTTTAATGCGCAATTGAATATTTTTTCAAATCTAACGCTCCATTTTTGATGATTCGATATTGATTCGAATCAACCGCTTAAGTTATTATTTAAATCTAAATAATAAAAAGATAAGGGTAAATTACGCTCAGATCTCTGAGTTTAACCATTAATATTATGCAGGTTCATATTTTTAAAATTATAACATCAGATCTCTTAATTTTAATAAATTATTAAATAAATTTTTTTTAATTTTTTTATTATTAAAATTTTTTAAAATTATCATTTTACCCTAATCATTCTCTCTCTCCTCCCGATCCGGCGCACGACTGCCGAAGATTATAAGATTCTTCAAATAATCGATACCAACTAATATTTTAATACCTCACTCAATTAGCATATTTTTATTTTACAACCTAACTCATCAAATCTTTTAGATGCGCAATCCTAGAGCCGGGCTATACAGCTTAGCTTCTTGTGTACGGTTGTTGGTGGTTCTTTCACTACTTGCAAATAGAGAAAATGGGTTAACTCAACGCAGATGAAATTTTTTTAAAATTATGGACTTATCGTTATTACCTCTGATCTCAAAGACTTAGATGATATGTATTTTTTTTATGAAAATATTGATTTCGAGTCAACTTGAAATTGATTTTTTTTTGTAAAATTGACTTGAAATCAAATAATTTCAAATTCAAATTTATTTTAACTTGAATTTTTTAATCTCAAATTAACTCAAATTCATTTTAAATATACTTAAAAGGAAAGAGTGATGAGAGAACCTTCTTGCCGGCGGGACAATCACTAGCCACCATCTGTTCACCACCCAATCTCTCTCTTTGTTGCATCTTTTGGTTTCGGGCCTCGAACTTCAGCCCCACTAATCACAACCCACTACATTAAGCACTGAGGTGGGATCCACTACTGACGTGACGGGCGCTAATTATTTAAAGTTTTTTTATTGAAGTTGAAGGACAAATACATAACATTAAAAATATATAAATATCCAGTCAATTTATCATTTATTTATTTCATTAAATAAATATCATTAATAATATGTTTTAATGAGAAAAAATAAAAGTAGTCAAAAATATAATTTTAAATCGTTAGTAATTAAATGTTTTCAGTCAAATTATATAAGATGAATGTTGCACATTAAAGTAAAAAAAAAAAAAAAAAACACCAATCCTAGTAAAAAATCTCTAAGCATTAATACTACAGAGTGTTGTAAGTGATTTACCCTAAAATTTCATCACCGATTCGGTCCAATGAACTAATTATAATATCAAATACAAATCAAATTAATAAGATAATTTACTAATTTTACATTATTAATCTTTTGTTTATTATATATATTGTACATGGGCGATTTATTTTATATTTAAATAATTAGATATTGACTAAAATATAATTATTTATAGACTAATATTTGGTGAATAAACTGTACAAAATATTTGCTAGTTGACAATAACATGCAAACAATTAATTAATGTAGGCGATTATTATAGATAACTGAAGCATAATTATTATAGATGAAAATAGACTTGGTGAATGAAATGATAATCAATACAAAAAGCTTGCTAATTGACAATAACTTGCAAACAAAAATTTTAATTTTTGATAATATCTATTTTAAAAATATTTAATTGGCAATTTATTTCAAAAGTAAATCATAACTGGTTCATTAATTCATCCAATAAATACTATAGGTGATAATATTTACAAGATAAATTTTTTATATGTTTTTGAGGTATTAAACTATTATACAGTCTAATTTTTACTTGATTGCAATGTATTATTCCTATATTATATTGCACAAGCAATCTAATTTGACTGAAATATTTATATTAATAATTGTTAAATAAGTGCACACTAATATTCATGCATGATTTTCTACCAATTTATAACTGAATAGTCGCACTACTAGGGTTGGATTTTTAATTTTTGCTTTGGTTTGCTACATTTTTCTTGCATTATATTGAACAAACAGTATAATATGAATGAAAATATTTATAATTAGTAATAGTAAACATTTTTTTACCTTCAAAAAATAACTTAATTTCCAGGTTTACTTTCACGTGAATAAATTAAAATTGACTCGAAGTTAAACTAGTTTGATTCTTGGTTTATTTGATTTTAAATGGCTTGATACCGAATTGATGCGAAATCAATACTTTTATAAAATTAGTAATTAAAATAGATAGTGTTCCGATAACCAATGTAAATCTTATTATAAAAATTATTAAGAAAATATTCTTTAAAAAATTACATGCGAATTAAAGCTTATGATCTTATCTTAATTACGGTTTCTAAATTCAACCATCATACTAAACACAAAACCATCCCCTAAAAGCTAAATATTTAAATCATATATTAATATATTTTTTAAGTTAATTCGGATCATCCTTTGCTCAAAACTTAACTCGAGTCGGAGATATGAATGACTCGAAATTATTTAAATTGATTTTAATTTAAATAAAAAATTGAGTTAATTTTCATTGAATTTTGAGTTTTAATTAAAATTGCATGAGGTCAATTTCAATTCTCAGCCGGCAAATTTGAGCAATATTGGAATGCATGTTGTCTTAATTAACGGTCCTTACTGGGTATATCTCCAAATTTTTATAATTTTACTTATGGTTCTTGAAATCTACTTTATACTTTTTCAAAAAAAAAAAAACTTTATATATTTTAATATATAATATAACTTTTAAATATATATATTAAATTTATATTTAATGCTAATATTATAATAATAATATTTTAAAATAAAAAATATAAAATTTCAATAACTTTATGGGAGTCTATTTGACAACAGCTCAAAAATAAAGCTTATTTTAACCATAATCATAACTTTAAATTTATTTTTAAAATTTTTTCAAAAATTATTTAATATCTCATCATACTCAAATTTTAATATTAAATAATCATTTTATTTTATATTCAACACAAATTTTAGTATGACTAACTCACTTTATTTCACATCATACATATATATATTTTTTAAGTTTTATAAAAGTTTTTCAAATCATGTTAATTTTTTTTTCTCCAATCAAATTGAGCCTTAGAGCTCGTTTGGTTTGAGAAATTTATTTTAATATTAGAAAGTATGTAAAATGTGAAATACTGTTAATTCTAATATTCGTATTTATGTTCGTTTTGAAATAAATTTAATTTTTATAGTTGAAATTTTTTTGGGCAAAAAAATTTATCTCAAATCAATCAAAGTCTTAATGTTTAAATTTATTTAAAAGTAATATTTTTATATATTATTAATATAATAAAAATATAAACTTTTGTTATAAATATAATATATATATAGAAGCGAGAGTATGATTCAAGTTAAAGTGAAGGATGAGTATGAATTTAGCCTCACGTACCCAGGGCAAGTTTTTGCCTCGAAGATCGATAGCCGTCTGACATTCGAATCAATATTTAATATGAATTGAGCACTTGGGTTTGATTTTATTGAACTGAGCTCGGATCAATTTAATTCTGTTTTTATTTTTTAAAAATAAATAATATTTTTAATTATTTATTATTTATACATGGAAAATAGTTAATTCAATTTAAGTACTGCCTAAAGCATTTCTTTTTAAATTTCAGTTCTCGGGGAGTTTAAGTTAGCCCAATTAAAATTCGAGTTATGTCGAAATTGAAATGCATTAACTTAAAATTGAATCAAATTGAGATGGCTTAGTTTAAGTCAAACTTGGCTTTGTTCGAACTCGGATCATTCTCACCCTTAGCTAACGGCATGCACGTCTCCTGCTAGCATTTCACACATTTTTTCATGTTTATTTGATAACTATATATATATATATATATATTCATTAATAGATTATTATATTTATGATTAATGAAATGAAAGATGCAAATCATAGAAATTTATCGGTTAAAGTTAAGACTTGAGAGAGATTAGGGACATATGGATTCTCCGTACGCCTAACAATTATATATTTTAATAAAACATACCAAATTAATAGCTTGTTTCGATTCATTTGATTATAAATCAACATATCATTCAATTCAGTTAAATATCAAAACTGGTTTAATACATATCATATTTAATCAAATTACAGTAGATTAAATTATTTGTATGATATTTATTCGTTTAGCCATAATAATAATAATAAATAGGATAAATAATTTTGTTATTTTAAATATGTTTTAATATTTTTAATATGTAATTTTGTATTTACATATAAATTTTTAAATAATAGTAAATGGAGAGCACAAGTCATATATTCTGAGCTGGCAATTTTTTTTTATTTGTTTGAAAATCGAGCTGGCAATTAATTAATAATTAAGCAATGTTGAATGAATCATGCATTCTGATCATGTGGAGGGCCGGATCGAGCTCCATGCATGTTTTTAAAGGGCTTCTCCCTTGCCTTCTCCTCTTACTCGATTAATTACATCATTAATCTATCATGGCCCCCTCTAATCTTCTCCTCTCCCACACCGTTTTCCTTCTCATCATTATTGTCACCACAACGGCAGTACCGATGTTACCTGGTGGTTATCTTTCTATCTTCGAGGAAAATCAAGTTCATGCTGAACATATTGCTGCTATTGCATATATAGCATACGACTATTATCAGGTGAGATATCCTCAAAAAAATCTTCCCATAGTGATGTATAAGTACTTGATTAATGTTGGGATCTTGTGGGACGGTAATACACTAAAGTATTGTGTATTACTTAATATTATTCGTCCATATATTAGTACCCACAGGATAGTTGAATACCGCGTATCAATAATGTTCGCCAGGAAGGTAGTACATGATCTTATAGATTTTGAAGACGTGAATAAGGCGAGCATTAAAGTAAGAGTTTTGAGACAAACCTAATGTTTTATTTATGTATCTTCGAACTACTTATTTCTTGTGTTGAACTCTAATATAATCAGTTGTGGGAATGCTTAAATGATAATTAAGTTCTGAAATATGTATATTTATATGTTAGTTTTTTCTCAATTTTTTTACTGTCTACCTTTTCATTATTAAATATATGTTCCACGTTTTTGCAGAGCACAATTGATGGCCATGCCCTTTACAACATTTTTTTTATTTTATTATTACATGCGATCATTATCTTAAATGCATGTCCAGCAGCATATGCGTGTCAATATATATATATATAAAATAGTTTATTTATAAAAAGTCAATATTATATTCTTTATAAATATTTGGAAAAAAGAAATTTAAGGATTAATTACTAAAAGATTCTTATATTTAACTCATAACTATTACATGGTAAATAAATTTTAAAAACTTACTAGAAAGTTCTTGTTTTTTACCTAATATTACAATTAAAAAATCCTTTGCTATTAATTTAATATATTTTTAATTTTATATTTAATATTTTTTAAAATTTTTAAATTTATGCTATTTTAAATTTTCCTTCGTTACCCTGCCGTCGCCATCACACCGCTTCACCTTGCTTGGGCAGGGGGAAGAGAGGGAGAGGGAGAGAGAGAGAGAGAGGACGGGGCAAGTGCCGGCAGCCCATCACCCTTCACGTAGGTGCTCACATGTCTGTGCGGAGGAGGGAGAGAGAGCAAGCAGAATGATAGAGATAAAATTTATATTTTAATAATTAAAAAAAAAATATTTTCTAGATGTTAATGAAAATCATGAAATTAGATCTTTTAAATAGTAATTATAATTTATAGAAATTTTTATTATTAATAATTATGAGTTAATTATAAAATATTTTAATAATTATAATATGTTATACTCTGGATTAATGTATAATATGAATATATATAGACAAATATATATATATATATATTCGAGATATATTATTTTCTATATTTTAACTATAGTATTAATTAATGAAAATTTGCCTTCTGAAAATAAAAATTTAAATACATACTGTTTGACATAAAAGTTGACATATAATCGAATAAATATGTAGAAAAAAGAAAAATGAACCGAAATACAATTTTAATTGAAGTTAACGAAAATTTTCTGCCTTCGCCGAAGAAGTGGTTAATTTGGTCATTGTAATATTTTCATTCTAATTTTACTTTAACTTATTATTTATAACTTGAATTTTAAAGAGCATAATAATAATTTTATCGTTAATTATTTGATAGCATGTTGTTTATCATTTCAATAAAATAAAAAACACCTGATATGTCTTTAATTTACTTTTAAAAATGTGATATTTAATATATATGGCAAATTAGCATATTCGATCAAATTTATTTTAGATCTAAATTTTCCATGCAGCCTATTTAAGCTAATAAGAAATTCTATAGTTACTTATTAATATACTTGTTTAACCTAATAAGAATTAATATTATATACTTAGTTAAAAAAAAAGTATATAAAATATTATAAGTATTATATAGTAATATTTAAGCATATTTACCATCAAGAAAATCGATCAACTTAATTAAGCTTACAATTAGTATTAATATTTTATCCTAACAAGTATTATTATATAACATTATAAAGATGTCATATGCTTAATTTAAATAAGTTAAGCATTAAGGCTAGTTATAGTTTGGCAGCATGATTTATAGATAAAATTTATTTTTTATAAAAAAATATATCACTGAGAATATTTAAAGGTAATCTTAAATAGGCACATAATTTTAAAAATTATGTAATGCGATTCTTAGGCCTTGTTTGGTTCGAGACAATTTTTTTACCCAACACAAAATTTAACTATAAAAATCAACTTTAATATGAATTCAAATATTAGAATTGAAAATATATTATATTTTATACACTTTCTTATAGTAAAATAATTTTTTTCATTAAATTTTAAAAATATTTTTTTTATTCTAAAAAGAAGCTCGAACCAAGCGAGGCCTTAAGGTGGACATTTAAGTTTTAATTAGTTTTTACTAATTTTATATTTTTTAAATAAAATTTATATTTAAATTAAATATATTAATAAAAAGATAATAAAAAAACCTCTCATTTTCTCCCATCTCTGGCGACGTTACAAGTGCTTCGAGCATCACGGGTTTCGTGGTGGCACTGCCCATGCACACATGGTCGTGGCTCCCCGAGAAAGCGCGTGTGACCCGCGCATGCAAGGCGGAGCACTGTGTCACTTACGACGGCTCTCATGCAAGCTTGATGTAGATAGACCTACAAGGATCGCATCGCCTGCATCAGCCCTGTGCAGATCTGGAGCGGCTTTGTGCAGTCATTGAGGAGACGTATTTTAGTCATTTTAATGTTTATATATTTAATTTTAATATAAATTTTATTTAAAAATTAAAAAATTATAAATTATGTAAAAAGGCTTGATTGAAGCCTAATTAAATGTCAATTTTGTGAATTCTATTAAAGGATTTTTGAAATCGTGAATATACTTGATATTGAATGGTATATATTTACCCTTTTTATCTAATATTTATATATTTTTTTGTGATAAAAGATGCACTTTTCATTTAAGCATGTAAAATATTGGAATAATCATTAACACATACAGTAATAAGAAAATCTGGAAAGCTATCATGCTGAAGTTCTGATTGGTCAATAGTGATTGCATCTAAGGCCCTGTTTGGCGCGAGGACCAAAACAGGATCAAAACAGGACCAAAATAGTACTAATTTAAAAAACAATAATAATAATAAATAAATAAATATTTTAAATTATTTTACACAAATTTAAATATAAAAAATATTATTTTACTTTATATACTCAACAATTTAAAATAAAAATATCAACTTTATTTCACATTCTAGACTAAAATATTCAAATCGAGTATTTTGATCTAAGATGTGAAATAAAGTTTATATTAAAATCGAGTATTTTGATCTAAGATGTGAAATAAAGTTTATATTTTTATTAAAAATTATTGAGTATGTGAAATAAAATATTATTTTTTATATTAAAATTTGTGTAGAATAATTAAAATAATTTATTTATTATTATTATTGTTATTTTTTAAACTAGTATTATTTTGGTCCTGTTTTGGTTCTCGCGCCAAACAAAGAGTGTGCAACACCATTGCCTTCTCTGTTGATATGAGATTTATCTTGGTTGCCAAAATGCTCGAGAAATCTTTTTGTGTTTACAATACATAAGCCAATCATCGAATTATTATCCTCCACTTATTTCAACACCAAAGTGAATAATATCTCTTCATTTGGACTGAGTCAAGCTCTTGGCAAAGCAAACAACAGCTTTTGGCAGTAATACTGTAATATCTCGTGATTATTATTCGTTTTAGTTTTAGAAAAACTGTGTAACTTGAGTGCTTTCCAGAAGATCATCCATCCTAATGCTATTATGGAGTTTTCCATCATTAGCTTCACAGTTTTGCCCCAAAAGACACATCTACCATTTGAGATCACGTTATCTACTGATACAGCTCAAGATCTCTCTCCCTTTTCGATATGGGACGATTCATTCTTGTGCCCCTCTCACCACTCATTACTCGACCTAGATGCAGCTGCCACGAGCCGCACTTTATCTTAAGCATTCAGCGTGCAAAAGATCTAGAGCTTGCTTTCAGTTAATAGCAAGACTAGTGATCAGATGTCCTGCGTCAGAGAGGCGGGGGCATCCTCGCTATTTTCCTTTCAAGTATAATTGCACCCTCTATTTTGTTAGCTTCTTAGAACTCCTCCAAATAGTTTTTAACAAAGTTGTACCAATTTCCCAGCTTAGAATTGAGTTTTGAGCATTCCATATTGACGACAAAAATAATACAAAAAAGGTCCGGATCAAAATGTATTGTCGCTAGCCAGCGCGGTTATCATCCGCTCTTTGCAATCTGTTAACCACGTCACTTATATCGAGTCCTGGTGCACCAGTTGCCTTCCAAGTCCTCGTCGCATAAATACAATCTCTAAATATATAATTTTTCGATTTCCCAGATTTTGGAGGTGAATAAGATTACGTCGAAACAGACGAATTTTGTGCCAGCCATTAATTATACATGTATTTCCAACAAATTCTTACTGACTGGGGGAAATCGCTTTCTAATATTTGTTGGCTTGTGAAATTTGAATGATTGTACAAAAATTATTTATTCATTTTGATAAATAAATAAATAAATAAAATTATTATCGTTCAATGAGAAAAAAATTATCAAAAAATAATTTTTTTGATCAAATGATCAAATCAAAATGTAACTCTTCATTGCATAAATATCTCTATATAAAGTTATCAGATAAAATGACAAAAGGATGGGTGACAAGTCAATAGAATTATAAAACTTGAGAAAATTGCATTTATGTTTTAAAATTTTTTAGGGTTAATAAAATAATTAATGATAAGCATATCATAGGATTATCTCTTAAGCTCAATCGAAGATGCAAGGTTAATTTGGAGAGAGATTGTGAACGTAGGGATATATTAGGGCTTTATACTCGAAGTTTAAAATTTGCTCGAAATTTGCTCACTTTGCGTTTACCTCAGGCTCAACTTGAATAATTTCAAGCTAGGATTCGACTCATAACTTAACTTTGAGGTCATTTTGTGTTAAATTCGAACTAAGCTCCACATAAATTCAAATCGCGTTCAAAACAAATATTTTACTAAATATATAAATTTGTATTTGAAAAAAAATATATCTATATATATATATATGTTTAGGTATTTATTTAATTATTTAATACTAAAAATTTGAATTTTATTTATTATAATTACTTAATTTTAGATGATGATTAATTTATAATTTATTTGAAATTTACGGATTTAATTTAAATTAATTCTTATAAATTTTTATCTTTATCTTTAAAACAATATGACTAAATAGCATATTATAATAATCTAGAGCATTAAAGAATAATTTAGTCATTAGAAATTTAATTAATTAATTAATTAATTAAATTGGAGCCTGAATTTATGTGAGATTGAGGGGAGAAATATTTTTAATTATTTTTTTTCTCTCGTGAAAACTGCCGGCCCTAACAAGGAAAGAGAATGAGAGATTGGATGAAAAAAGAGAAAAAGAAGAAAAGAAAGCCAAGATAATTTTACAAGAACTTCTCCCATCTTCATTCTGGAATGTCTACAATACAGAGCAATATTATTGAAGTTTTTACATAAAGAACATAAAATTACATAAAATTAATTAATTGATATTTAATTGTGTTTTAATGTAATACCGGCAATTACACCTCTTTTTAATAGTATATCGATGAAGTTTATGCGAAGGGTCACTTTTAGAGACTAACTTTTTATATATCAATATATTTGAATTGAATAGTGACGTTTTTACAGATATTACTGCATTACATTTAATTAGAGTAGAATACAAGTATTTATACTACGATTTATTGCATAATAAGTAATTTCAACTGAATGCAAGTCATTATATGAGTATTCAATCTTTTTGAATTATATTTGAAAAGAATACAACTAATTTGACTTTGATCTTGTCTATATGAAGGTATTTTAACATAATACTCTAAATACATGTCTATTATTTGTTATATTGATATATTTCTGTTGAAAATAGATATTTGGTGAGCTATTTGGGATATTGCATTGCATGTTAATCTAATACCGGTAATTACACATCTTTATAATAGTATATTGATCAAGGTTAGAGACTGATTCAAGGAATATCAATATATTTGAATTGAATAGCGATATTTTTGCTAATAATCATTGCATTAACGCAACTCAGGTGAAGTACAAGTATTTAGAGTACGATTTCTTGCATAACAAGTTATTTTAATTGAATACTAGCAATTGTGTGAGTATTCAGTTACTTTTTATTGTATTTTAAGAGAATATATGCAATTTGATTTTTATCTTATCTAAATGAAGGTATTTTAAAATAATACTCTGATTAAACCACTGATATTTGTTATATCGATGTATTTCCATCGAAAATCAATATTTGCTGATCTATTAGGGACATTTGATTGCGTTTTAATCTAATAGCGGTAATTACATATCTTTTTAATAGTATACGATCAAGGTTAAGTGAATTGACACTTTTAGAGACTGATTTATGATAGATCAATATATTTGAAATAAATAGCGATATTTTTACTAATATTCATCGCGTTAACGTTGAATTCAATTGTCGTACAAGCATTTAGAGTATGATTCAATTCATAATAAGTTATTTTAACTGAATGCAAGCAATTGTGTGAGTATTTAATTATTATTTTTTGTTATATTTGAACAAAATATATGCAATTTGACTTTAATCTTCTCTAAATGAAGATATTTTAACATAATACTATGATTACAAAACTATTGTTTGCTATATCGATGTATTTCAATCGAAAACCGATGTTTGGCGATCAATTAGGGATATTTGATTGCATTTTTATTTAATACTGATAATTTCTCATCTTGTTAATAGTATATTGATCTAGGTTAAGCGAATAGATTTTTTTAGACACTGATTTATGATATATCATTATGTTTGAATTGAATACTGATATTTTTATTGATATTCATAACATTAACGCTGAATTTAATGCTTGTATTCTACATTAATTCAACGTAATGCAATGAATATCTATAAAAACGTCACTATTCAATTCAAATATATTTATATATCAAAACTTAGTCTCTAAAAGTGCCCATTCGCTTGTACTTCATCGATATACTATTAAAAAGAGATGTAATTGTCAGTATCACATTAAAACGCAATCAAATATCATAAAAAGATGGTCAAATATCTATTTTCAACGAAAATACAATGATATAGCAAATATTAGTCGTGCAATCAAAGTATTACATTAAAATAGCTTCATATAGGCAAGATCAAAATCAAATTACTTGTATTCTCTTCAAATAAAATAAAAAATGATTAAATACTCATATAATGGCTAGTATTTTGTTAAAATAACTTACTATGTAATAAATCGTACTCTAAATGCTTGTATTCCACTGAAATTCAACGTAATGCAATGCATAGCTTAAAAAATATCACTATTCAACTCAAATTCATTGATATGTTATAAATTAGTCTCTAAAAGAGCCTATTTACTTAAAATTGATAGATATACTGATAAATAGATGTGTAATTATAGGTATTACTTTAAAACTCAATCAATTGACCCTAATAGATCGCCAAATATCAATTTTCAACTGAAATACACTAATATAGCAAATATTAGTTGTGTAATTAGAGTATTATGTTAAAATGCCTTCATATACACAAGATCAAAGTCAAATAGCTTATATTATCATCAAATACCGTAAAAACTAATTGAATACTCACACAATTGCTTGTGTTCAGTTAACATAATATCAAACATGCTTGTACTACACTTGACATAATAGCAATGAATCGTACTCTACATGCTTGTACTCCACTTGAATTAAACATTAATGTAATGAATATCAGTAAAAACGTCGCTATTCAATTCAAATATATTGATATATCATAAATCAGTCTCGAAAAGTATCTGTTCGCTAATACTTGATCGATATACTATTAAATTAGATGCGTAATTACCGATATTAGATTAAAACACAATCAAAGATACCTAAAAGATCTCCAAAAATCTATTTTCAACTGAAATACATCGATATAGCAAATAATAGTCGTGTATTCAGAGTATTATGTTAAAATGCCTTCATAAAGACAAGATCAAAGTAAAATTGCTTGTATTTTATTCAAATATAATTAAAACTGATTGAATACTTATATAATAGCTAGTATTCTTTTAAAGTGACTTGAATTCAATGTAATGCATGTATTCCCCTTGAATTTAATGAATCATACTGTAAATGCATGTATTCCACTAGAATTCAATATAATGCAATGAATAGCTGTAAAAACTTCACTATTCAACTTAAATTTATTGATATGTTATAAATTAGTCTCTAAAAGAGCTTATTCTTTTAAAATTGATTGATATACTGATAAAAAGAAGTGTAATTATTGGTATTACATTAAAACTTAATCAAAAGTCCGAAATAGATTGTCAAATATCGGTTTACGATTAAAATACAATGATATTATAAATATTAGTCGTGTAATCAAAGTATTATATTAAAATACCTTTATTTAGATAAGATAAAAGTCAAATTGCATATATTCTCTTCAAATACAATAAAAACTAGTTGAATATTCACACAAGTGCTTGTATTCAGTTAATTTTTTTTTTCAATTAAAATAATTTATTATGCGATGAATCGTACTCTACATGCTTGTACTTCACTTAGAGTATGATTTATTACATAATAAGTAATTTGAACTGAATGCAAGCAATTATATGAGTATTCAATTATTTTTTATTATTTTCGAAAAGAATTCAAGTTATTTGACTTTGATCTTGTCTATATGAAGATATTTTAACATAATACTCTGAATACATGTCTATTATTTGCTATATCGATGTATTTCAGTTGAAAATAGATATTTGGCGATCTATTTGGGATATTTAATTTTTTTTTAATCTAATACCGGTAATTACACATCTTTTTAATAGTATATTAATTAAGGTTAAGTTAATAGGCACTTTTAGAGACTAATTCATGATATATCATTATATTTGAATTGAATAGCAATGTTTTTACTAATATTCATTGCATTAACGTTGTATTCAGGTGGAGTATAAGTATTTAGAGTATGATTCGTTGCATAATAAGTAATTTTAATTGAATACAGGTAATTGTGTGAGTATTCAGTTAGTTTTTAATGTATTTAAAAAGAATATATACAATTTAACTTTGATCTTATCTAAATGAAGGTATTTTAAAATAATACTCTGATTAAACGACTAATATTTGCTATATCAATGTATTTCCATCGAAAATCGATATTTGACGATCTATTAGAGACATTTGATTGCGTTTTAATCTAATACCGAAAATTACACATCTTTTTAATAGTATACGATCAAGGTTAAACGAATAGGCACTTTTAGAGATAGATTTATGATAGATCAATATATTTGAAATAAATAGCGATGTTTTTACGAATATTCATCGCGTTAACGTTTAATTCAAGTGAAATACAAGCATTTAGAGTACGATTCAATACATAATAAGTTATTTTAACTGAATACAAGCAATTGTGTGAGTATTCAATTACTAAAACTACATATATTTGAACAGAATATATGTAGTTTGACTTTGATCTTCTCTAAATGAAGATATTTTTGTTGGTTCCTCTCTTGTGGTAATATTGTGATTTTGATGTTTAACAATATGTTTAAGTTAATTTGTACTAACATAATTATTTAGTATTCTTAATCTCAGGTTTATTAAAGTTGCATCTCAATTTTATACTAAAATTGAGATCTAATTAAGTTGGAGAGAGAGGCTCAAGTATTGAAGATCAAGTGAAGCATATGTTATTATTATTACTTTTCATTTTACTTGCGAGTAAAATTATTGTGAGGTTGATCTTGACTGTTAGAATAGTCTGGATATGAGTTTGAGCATTTAGAATCTCTACGAGTTAACTAGATAATCTCAAAAGTTTAAATTCTCCTAATTATGTGGCATAGTAGTGGTAAGATTGTTCTAGATATTTTCTTCTAGTTGTGATAGCTCCAGGGCAGCCTTGGGACAGTTGATGGGTGATTTTCATTTGTGAGGTCGACCTTCAGCAACGACCCTCAACAGAAACTTTAATCATTTTGGGGATTTTTCTAGGTCGACCTGAGGTCGCCCCGAGGTCGACCTCCAACAGCGACCCTCAAAAGAAATTTTAGTCATTTTGGAAATTTTTCTAGGTCGCCCTTCAGCAGCGACCCTCGACAGAAACTTTGGTCATCTTGGAGGATTTTTCTAGGTCGACCTTTTTTTTATCAGTATAACGATTAATTTTAAGAGAATAGACTCTTTTAGAGACTGATTTTTGACATATGAATGAATTTGAGTTGAATGGTGATTTTTTTGCAGCTATTCATTGCAATATATTGAATTCAAGTGGAATACAATTATTTAGGTACAATTTATTACATAATCAGTTATTTTAATTGAATGCTAGCCATTATAAGAGTACTTAATCACTTTTTAATATATTTGAATCAGTTATTTTAATTGAATGCTAGCCATTATAAGAGTACTTAATCACTTTTTAATATATTTGAAGAGAATACAAGTAATTTAATATTGATTTTGTCTATATAAAGGCATTTTAATATAATACTTTGATTACAAGACTATTATTTACTATATCAATGTATTTCATTTGAAAATAGATATTTGATGATCTATTCAGGATATTTGATTGCATTTTAATCTAATACTGACAATTACATATATTTTTAATAGTATATCGATCAAGGTTAAGCGAATAGGCACTTTTAGAGACTGATTTATGATATATCATTATATTTGAATTGAATAGCGATATTTTTATTAGTATTCATTGCATTAATGTTGAATTCAGGTGGAGTACAAGTATTTGGAGTGTGATTTATTGTATAATAAATTATTTTAACTGAATACAAGCAATTGTGTGGGTATTCAATTAGTTTTTATTATATTTTAAGAAAATATATGAAATTTTACTTTGATCTTGTCTATACCAAGATATTTTAACATAATAATCCAATTACACAACTAATATTTTCTATATTGATGTATTTCAATTGAAAACTAATATTTCGCAATCCATTAGGGCCATTTGATTATTTTAATGTAATAACTATAATTATACATCTTTTTATCAGTATATCAGTCAATTTAAAGTAAATAGGTCTTTTTAGAGACTAATTCATGACATATTAATAAATTTAAGTAGAATAGTAATCTTTTTGCAGCTATTTATTGCATTACATTGAATTCAAGTTGAATACAAGCATTTAGAGTATGATTCATTACATAATAAGCTATTTTAACAGAATGCTAGCAATTATATGAGTATTCAATTACTTTTTTTATATTTGAGTTGAATAGTGATGCTTTTTCTGAAATTCATTGTATTACGTTGAATTCAAGTGAAATACAAGTATTTAGAGTGCGATTCATTACATAATAAGTTATTTCAACTGAATGCTAGTCGTTGTATGGTATGCAATCACTTTTTATTATATTTAAGAGAATTCAAATAATTTGACTTTGATCTTGTCTATTTGAAAGCATTTTAACATTATTCTCTGAATACACTACTATTATTTGCTATATCGATGTATTTCAATTGAGAATAGATATTTGACCTTCTATTAGGGACATTTGATTGTGTTTTCATATAATACCAGAAATTGTACATCTTTTTAACAATATATTGATCAAGGTTAAGCGAATAGGCAAGTTTAGAGACAGGTTTATGATATATCAATATATTTGAATTGAATAGTGATGGTTTTACTGATATTCATTGCATTAACATTGAATTCAAGCGAAGTACAAGTATTTAGAGTATATTTTATTGCATAATATGTTATTTTAACTGAATATAAGTAATTGTGTGAGTTGCCACAATACAAAAAATTATAGCCGAAAAAGTAAAATAAAATTAAAATAGAAAGGCACCAAGGTGTGAATAACAAGAGGCTTTAATCTTGTTACATAAGACTTAATTGTATCATATATTACAATAAATACATTATTTTACTAATAATTATCACCTTATAATTTAAATTTTATAAAAATAGCATAAATTTAATTTTATAAAATTTATATAGCATGTATATAAATATTTCTTAAAATTTATCATTAAAGTATTAATTATACTTATTTAATGAAATAATTGAGTTATATCTCTTACAGATGTGAGGCAACAATGGATTGATTTTGATTGTATTTAAACTAACTCAAAATTAATTTAAAATGTAAAAACTAATTTAAAATTAACTCAAAAATAAAAATCAAATATTTTTTATAATATTTTATAAAAAATAGCAATCGAAAAAAATTAAATTTATGGAAATTGAACCTGTGACTAATTTTTTTAAATGAATAGAACTGACAAATTCAACTATAAAATAATGGTCCGATCAGTTCACATAAGGCTCAAAATACGTGACAATCAAAAATCGCTTTGAATCGGTCCAAATTACAGTAAAACTAAAAAAATGGGTAAACCCAAATCAGTTGAACCAGCCATTTTCAAATTTTTTGTTTTAAAAGATTTGAACTCAAGACTTTGTCACAGGAACAAATAATTTAATTATTTTATTTACACAATAACATTTATATATAATATAATTTCATGTCATTATATATTATTAATTATTATCATATTTATGTGATATTTACTTTTGAAGTTTACACTATCAAAACATATAATTCATTTGGAGTACTCGGGGTATCTTGAGTTGAAATATGTAGCAAAATCTTCAAATTAAAATTTTTTATTTTAAATGAAATATAATTCAAATTTTAAAATTAACTTCTTAAAAATATACTTTAAAAAAACTAAGATAAAAAATATTATGAAAAAATTATTATATAATTTACGTATAATTGAAATTTATGTAAAATTATTTATATTAATTTATGTTATATAAAATTTTAAATTTTTTTTATTATTTTTATAAATTAAATAATTTTAAATTTTTATAATATTATTATAATATAAATAGCTTATTTGACCGCTCTGATTTCGGTTCTTTGCTCCGCCATTTGCTTGACTCTGTAATTAATGGAGCATTCTCAGCTGGCATTTAATGATCGAGCAATATTGATGCCTTCTCCTCTATATGTGAAGCTGGAGATGCATTAAAGCTAGCTTGGGCGTCGCTCACCTTCGCCTCTCCTTGGTACTTCGATCGATCCATGACTTCCTCAGGTCGTCTCCTCCTCCTCCTCCTCCTCCTCCTCCTGATCTTCGCGGCCACCACGACGGTGGCGACGATGAGCTTACCCTACGATTACATCACTGCAAAACGTCTGTACGACGACGACACAATTCAGGGCATTGCCGAAACTGGATATGAAGCGTACAGAGATGTTAAGCACAGCTATACGCAGAAGCCTCGTGGACCAACGTTTCTTCCCCGACTCACCGACGAACGCTGGATTGCTGTTGGGATGCAATTTCTCAGAGCTGCTCCTTCCTTACGTTTCTGTGTGATATTTGAGGCCACGGTTCTTCCGACCCAGTACAGGCTCAAGGCCGTCGTGCAGATAATGTTCACGATGAGGACTGTGCCAATGTCAGCAATTGGGCAGCTGCAGGAGGGTAGAATTAGAGTGAACAAGATCGAATATCATTCCTTTTAGTGCATGCCACAATATTCTGACAGATTTTAGTTTTGTGTTTTTATCTATTAATTGATTTCTAGTACTGTTGAACTCTTAAATAATTGAAGGCTGCGTGTGCGTGGTTATTGGATGCTACCTAGTTAGATGAAAATATATTTGTCATCTTCGACTAACCTCATCTTCGATTATCTCTTCCTAGGAGAATTTAGGGAGAGTTTGTTTTCGACTAACCTCATCTTCGATTATATATCTCTTCCTAGGAGAATTTTAGGAGAGTTTAATTTGTTGACGATCGATCGAGCTATATGAGAAATATTTTTGATGTAATCTTGAACTAGGAGACTATGGGATTAATTATCTAGCTAATTGTGCATAATTAATGCTTCCTCCTACCTCACTACTGTGTTGCCGAGGATGCTATAGCTGAGGGATCTCTCTCACCATCACCATGAAATCGACCAGGAACGACAACGACATCTAATTTTCTGATGATCCTGTCACTTATGATTTTCGAAAAAAATGTTTATAATGTTTGTCAACATAGTTTAAGTTAGTTGATGATTAATATTAATGCTTTGAGTTTAAATATCAGTCGATAAATTAAGTTGTTCGATAGATTAGTTGATAGATCACGTTGTTTGCTTGATCGATCAAAGGCTTTTGTTCGATCAATTGATCGATCAAAGTAGTTTTAAATGTGATCATTGAGTATCCGATAGATATTTGCTGGATCGATAAGTTGTTCGATCAAAGGCAATTCTATAGTAGGTTTTGCTAGCCATTGGAGTCCTTTTTTATATAAATGGTTGAGGAATTTTGAGATATATATATATATTGATAATTTTCTAATTAGGGACGTATTTGAACTCTTCCTTGTTGAGAATTTATAATTCTTCCTTGTGAGTGAATTAAAATTAACTAAAGGTAGATTAGAAGATGATTAGTGGAGATGATCAGGTGATTAAGATGTTCTTTTAGTGATCCACTCTCTTCAAACTATTCAAGATGTAATCCTAAGAAGGCGAGGGGTTTGTTGACTTATATGTATTACATATTCTTGTATTATTATGGGTTTTATTATTTTTTTCACTTGATTAATTAGTGAAGATGTTCTCTAATTGAGTAATTAAAGAAGGCGCATAATAAATCCTTCACATTATATTTGAAGAATGCCTCTTGAGTGAAGAGGAGAGATGTTTAATTTTTTCCTTAAGTGAAGAGGAGAGCCTCTAAATGTAGAGGATGTTTATATCAGGTTTGCTTTATATTCCTGTTAAGAAGCATTTTTCATGAATAATTAGTTGGTTTACCTTTGACCGAAGATGTAGATACTATAAAATATTGAATTTCATTAAATTTTTATGTTCTTAGTGTATGTGATTTTATTTACATTTTTGCAATTTTTTATTTTTACTTTCACTTATGTTTACCTTATTACTAATTTGTTCTTGAGTTAATTGTGTTATAATTATAATAAATTAAATTTTAATTAGAGTCTATTTACTCTTATCTAGGCCTATGCCTAGATCCTCTATATGATATACAAATTAGGGGGCCTTGAAATTTTAAAATTCCTGTTGATTATTTTGCAGATGAAATGAAACTTGCTCTCTGCTGCAAAAATTATCTGAAAGTTTTTTATATAAAATTTCTTTCCTGATAGGGCATGACAATTTAGCTTCTTAAAAAAAATTGTTGTCCAAATTTTAAATCACTAATTTAAAATTAGCTCCTTAATTTCTCTTAATTTTAATCTTAAATCTTAATTTCTGAAATCAAAAATTATAATTTAATCTCTTAATTTCTCTATTTTTAAGGTTTAGGTGTATGTTAACTCATTTAAATTTTTCTTCTTATAGAAATTATAATTTGGTATTCCAGTTATTGGGTTAAGGAGATAATATAATACTTGTGCTAATACAAAATTTATCCGGGTTGGTGTTTAATTTTATGTCCCTTAAATATATGCTGCAAACTGCAAACTTTTTTTTATTTATCTATAAACACTATAAATTTCGTCACTCTATTTTAAAATTTAATGTTGTAGTTCTAATCTAAAACCTTTAGTTAATACTTAAGTAATCTTCTTCTCCACTAAGTTACGAGAATATCATATTTTTAATTAACTTTTAATCTAACATAAATATTAACTATAAATTTATTAGAGATTGAGAGTTTCTCTCTCTAAAAAGAGATATTAATTAAATGTCAGATAATGCAAATAGAATTACAGATAAATGTCCCTACGTCAAATTCTATACAAATTTAAGCATTAAAATTAATTTTATTTTATATTTTATAAAAATTTAAAATATATAAAAAAAATTTATTTTGATACATTTCAAAATAAAATAAAATTTTATTTTAAATTTTCAATTTTTTTTTTAAAATTTATTGTTAAAATTAACTTTAAACTATAAAAATTAACATGATTAAACAAAAGCACCAACCAACACAGTATGAGTGTCATCCAAGCATATATATAGTTGATTTAATTGACATTAATAATCGAGCGTTCTCTTAGCCCAATGAGAAGGGAGTTTGTCTGAGAAGTAAGGAGTCTCAAATTTGAACCACATTATAATCATAATTTTTAAATAGAATAAAAAAATTATGATATTAAAAAGTAAAATTAAAAAAAAAAAAGCATTAGAAAGGATAGGATTTCTTAAAATTGAATTGAAAATAAAGATACAATCAAGTATAAACTCTTCATAACTCGAGCAATGTTTCATTACAAGATTGAAACATGAGCAAACTAAGTAAAATACAGTTAGAAAGAAAAAGAATAAATATTCTATTATTCCATCCTTATTCTTTATTACTATTCTATTTTACTCTTATTTTTTATGAAATAGATATTTCTGTACTTATTTTGATGGAATAATTATTATATAGAAATATTTATTCACATTTTGTAAAATAAATATTCCTTCCACCAACTCAAGGAAAAGCTATTATTTCAAAAATATTCTTATTCACATACATACATGTTTATATATACGTATATATGTGCATCTTTATATATATGTATATATATTACGTGTACTTATATATTTATATAAGTTACATTTATCTAATTATTTGTGTACAATTAAATTTAATAATAATAAATATCATAAAATTTTATTAGATTATATTCATCGATATTTTAGTACTTTCCTTTTCTATTTACTTCTTAGTCTGCATTCTATTTTATCTAAGTAAATAAAAAAAATTCAATTTGTATTTCTTTGAAATAATAATTTTATTTCAATATTATATCATTCCATTAAAGCAAACGTACCGTTAATATTTGGCTCAGGGTTTAAAGAGGTGAGTCTAGATCGATGTTGAGTTCAATCAATGGTTAATTAATAATACCTAATGAAATAATATTAGCAAACAAAATATTGCATGGAATTTATCCCAATATTAGTCCTAATTAATGATTAGCACCTCACGGCTAGGTCTAATACCGGCTAATACTGGCTCAAAATTAAATCGATTACATTTTGATCGACTCAAAATTGATTCGAAGTCGATTGAGTTTTACTTCGAGCCGACTCGAGCCGATTCCAATCAGCTTCGACCTGGTTTTGATTCATTTTTGAGCTCGAATCTTAATTTTTTTTAGAGCCGATCTCGAGCCGGGTTTATAATATATATTATATAACATATATAATATATTTAAATTTGAGCTGATTTCGAGCTGGATCTAGCCGAGCCTACCTCGGCTCAAAATTGGCTCGAAATTATTACCGAGCTGAACTCTTGGCTCGTTAATCGACTTATTTAAATCAACTCGATTTCAATTTAATTTAAAATCAATTCAATTTTCGATTTGTATCCGTGCTCACGACCCGTCGTAGTTTGTCGTAGTTTGTCGTACTAATCGCTCTTATAGCCCATAAACTCCCAATTTGAAGGCCGGCAGAATTCATTAATGTCGTTTCTTTCATCCTCCGCTGCCTCATTCCAACCCCTTCATCTCCTTCTCCGTTTTGCCGGCATTCCATTGATGACCTTCATGGTAATTGCCGCACGTCTTCATTTCATTTGTTAATTATTTTGCTTTAGCTCTCCTGAAATACGATAAAATCTTTTGAGGCTTTTGGGGGCATATTTGGCAATTACTAAAAAAATAAGCAAAATATTTTTTAAATAATATTTTAAATTTATTATAAATTTTAATAATTTTATTTCACATCTAACACACCCCCAATATTAAAATAAATTTATTTACTATCAACTCTATAAAATAAAATATTTTCTATTTTCTTACCGACTTTCCCAAGAAATATATATGTTTAATTTTAAGAGGAATTTACGTCTATCATCCCCAAAGAAAGCTTATTTACAGGCGGCACCCCCTAAATTAAATATGTACAGGTGGCAACCTGAAAATCCATTATTTACGGACGACACCTCCTAATGAAAATTAACTATTTATTAAAATTGTACGAAATTAGTATTATTAATTAACATTGCATGTAACAACAAATGAAGATGATTTAAAAAAATTATAAATGGGGCATTTCATTCAATTTTAGTAAATATGTAATTTTCGTTAGGGGGATGCCGTTTGTAAATAACTGACTGAGAAAGTGCCACCTGTAAATATTTAACCTAGGGGGGTCGCCTGTAAATAAGATTTTTTTGAGGGTGACAGATATAATTGTAGAATTTGAAAATTTTTTTATTAGAACAACATAGTAAGATTATTTCGAAAAAAAAAAGAACATAAGATTAGAGTTAATTATTATCAAGGAATCTCGATAGACTTTGAGCTCGAAATTGGGATTTTTGGGTTGAAGTTTTCCTGAAATAAGCAAGCAAACAAAATGATTTCAACTCCCGGTTGCCTTGTTGGCTCGATTTCGAATTCAAGTTGGCTTGCTTTTCAATAATATTGTATAATTAAATTGGACTGGACTAAGAACAGATCTACTATTCGGTTCATAATAGGATCGATCAAACCTGTCTAGTTGAACTGATAAATTACTACTTTTTAAAACATATATGTTAGAATAATATTATCTTCTAAAGTAGTATTTAATATTTATAACAATAAACTTACTTATTATATGATTTATTATAATCATAAAACTTTAAATATTATGTAGAAGGATTAATTTGTTATAATTTAATCTAGTCTGATATGTAGATCGATTTTAACATTGAACGAATCAAATGACATGCTAGTTTACAGCTGAACCGGGCGATCCGATCCGATTTTCACAGCAGTGCTTTTCAATTTTTATATCGAGTAAGAATCAAGTCGGAAACAGATAAAGCACTGGGTCAAAGCCTGACCTACACATTAATATGTTAAGAATACATTAGAAAGTTTTAAAACATTTTGAGCTTGTTTGACTTATATTTCGAGTGAACACGAAAAACTCAAAATCATCTTGAATATGATTTTGGATATCGAAATTTTTGTCTTTCGATTTTATTTGAAATTTAAGAATCAACTTTGAATATAATTTTGAGTTTAGAATATTTTTATTAATAACAGTTGCAAAGTATCCATAAGCTATGTTTCTATGTGATATTATCACAGAACTAGATAAAAGATTATCAAAAAACCTTTAACAATGTGAAAAAATGTGAAGATTCAAAATCGAAAAGGTTGGAGAGTTATTGTCGAGATGATCATATAATTGAATAAAAATTACTTGGGTTTCTAGATGGAAGAGAACTTGGATCACTATAAAAATAATGAGCACCAGTGACGAACCCTTTTGATCTTCAATGGATAAATTTGATCGCTAATTACTCAGCGACCAACTGTGTGCCTCGCTGATCCGGTCGGTGAAAGTCTAATCGATGGAAATTAATTGGTTGCTAACTTGGCTATCAATTAGCGACCGATATTGTCAGTCGCTACATGAGTGAGTGATTAGAGATGGCAATCGATCGCCAATTGAAGGCGCTAATCAGTTGCTAATCAGTCGCTGATGTATGATATTATTGTAGTAGATAAGTAGTGTAATTTTTTAAAATTAAAATAGGTAATACTTTTATATTTAAAATACGAGATATTACAGTTATTTACATTGGCATCTTCTAAGTCGGTAAGAATAATTATTGATAATAATCCAATTTGTAATATTTAGTTGAAATGAGCAAATTTCTTCATTGCCACATCTCTAGTTTGCATGTCCCTTACTGTGTATATATATATATATATATATATATATATATATATATATATGCTTAATTTATATGTCTTCCTACTATGCATAATAATAATGAGCTGATAACCATGATATACCTTGTTCAAAGTTTATTATCTTTATTTTTATTTTTTCTAACCATTATTCTAATTGTGCTCTACTTCAATGTTAGGGCTGTAGTTTGGCTGGCCATGATGCACATCATCATAAATTTTGATTAATTGGAAATGTAATCTGTTCAAAAGGGAAATTCGAGTAATTTATGATCTTTAGTATGTCTGTATAAGAGATATTTAGTTCAATATTATCTTAATATTATATCATAAATAATTAAAATATAATATCTAGATATGACAATATTTACAGTACATAACATAATACCAAAATAATAATAAATCAAATGCCACGTAAGCTAATACTTATATTTATATTTAACATAAATATAAGAATAAAGGAGAGAACTTTCTCGTTCTCTTTTTTTTTTTCTCAAAATGATGCAAAAACCCCTACGCCACTTCAAAAAAATACTATTAGAGAGAACGAGTGAAAACGCTCCTTCTGTATATATAGTTGTGAATGTCACTTGGGGAACCTTCTTGAAATGCTATCATTGACCGCTGAGGTTCATTCGCTGCTCGACTTACTAGAATTTAATTTGCTCCTAATATTATGATGCATTCGTGCAGTTGGCCTTCAGGTCAAATTTGAAAATTGCTCACAGAGCATGATCCTTTATAAACCGAGCCATTCTCGAGGCGGATCGAATCGAGCTTACCCAGCTTGAGATCAGTTTAAAACAAAATTGAGTTTTGATTCATCTTTGAGCCGACTCGAAAATGTATCAAAATCAGCTCGAAGTCGATTGGAATCGACTTGAGCCGGCTCGAAATCGAACCCAATCGAGCTCGAGTCGATTGAAATGTAATCAATCCGATTTCGAGCCGGTATTAGCTCGGTTCGAAATTGGATCGGTAACGGCCTTACTTTCAAGCAATGATATCATTAACTCAAGGCATGATACACATCATAAATATTCACTATAAAAAGTAAAGAACATGTTTCTAATCTAAATTTTATTTACCAATAATCATTATGATGTAAAATTTTAAAAAGATTTATATATATATAATTTTTTTTTAAAACATCAAATTATATAATATATTACCCAAATCTTAGATATTACTTATCATATTTCTATTAGTATTAATTCTTACAAATCTATCTTTATACTACATAATAGTAAATGCTAATAGCAATTAGGTTTCCTTAGTTTGGAATTATGTGCAAATAAGCCTCTTTAATTTTTAAATTAGTCAATTAATTAATTCTTTAATTTGTGTTAATGTGTAAATAAATACTTCATTATTAATAAAAAATTTTAATGAAGAATATTATCTCTAATTGTGAATAGGTTTTATTAATTTAGAAATGAGGTCCAAATTTTAATGTCCAAATTAGTTATTTAATTAGAGATAATATTTTCTATTAAATTTCTTTATTAATTTTGAAGCACTTATTTCTATATATGTTAGGATAATTACCTACATATCACTTAAAATTTTGAATATTACCTAAATATTATCATTTTCATAAAATTTAAATTATGAAATGACATGTATTTAAAAGATTGTATAATATTCAAAGTTGGGTAACATGCACATTAATGCCTCTTGTATATTATGTCGAATTAGAAGAAAATTAAAAACATTTAATTGCACATATGGCCAAACCAGAGGATCTTGTTGCTATTAACTTTTATATATGTTATACCTAAAGAAGATCTTTTTACCCGTTTAACTCCCGAAAGTAGATATTTATATATGCCGCCTCATATTTTGAATCAAAGTGTAGTTCATAATTATACATGTTATAATATTTTGTGATTCAAATGTAAAAATATTATCCATTTTGACTAAGAAATTAGATATATAATTTAATTATTTCCTAGAACGTCAGTGTTCTTAATATCAGTCTGACTCAAGCTAATTATGAAATACTATTTAAGAAATTAATTGATTCCCTTCTCTTAATTTTATAATTGAAGATATTCATTCATTTGCCTTTTTCACTTCTGATCAATTGTCCCGAAAGTCTATTAGGAGTCATTCTTACTTCAGCGATTTTTAAGACATCACCCGATGATCATTGATTCCCGCTCTTTTTAGATGCGGGTCATCACATATGTCGAGGCGGTGTGTGTGAATATTTAAATTGGAGGGTTAAATGAGTAAAAGTATTTTTTTAAGAGGTGGCGCATGTAATTCTCGCTAAATATATTACAGGCCCCAACGTCGGACACGAAAAGCATGGGAAATCCTCCACCTCCGGAAGCAGCTGCGAAGGTAACGTTCCTCCATGGCGATCTTGAGGTATGGGTCCGAGAGGCCCGGTCCCTCCCAAACATGGATCTCCTGTCGGAGAGGATGAGGAGATGCTTCAGCGTGTACGGCAAATGCGGGGCTCCGTTGTTAGGAGGCGGCGGCGGCGGCGGAGGCGGTCGCCGGAAGATCATCACCAGCGACCCCTACGTCTCCGTCTGCCTCGCCGGCGCCACCGTCGCCCGAACGAGAGTCATCCCCAACTGCGAGGACCCCAAATGGGAGGAGCACTTCTGCGTTCCGGTCGCTCATCCCATCTCCGAGATCGACTTTCATGTACGTATGATTAAAATCTTCCCATTATTAATTAATATATAATTCAAAAATTATGTACTTTATTATTTTTTATTTATAAAAAAAATATTTATGGTCTTATTTAATAAATAAATGAAGCCCAAATTAATTACGGTATTATTTTTAAATTTTTTTATTAAAAAATATATAATTTTGGTAGGCATATATATATCTATATGATGAAAATAAATCAGTTAATTATAAAAATATTAAATAAAATTATATATATTACTTATATATTTTTTTAAAAAAAATAATCATAACTAAATTGATCGTCAACTAAACAAAAATTTTATATTAATTAATCATGTATAAAATAAGATCAAGTTCCTTGTATGTTTTAAGAATAGGTGCTGTATATGGCTCTCAATTTTTTTTTTGAAATTTCTTCGAATTATATTTTATTTAATTTAAAATTAATTTAAATTTTTTATGATTTGAAGTTAATTTATTTCCAAAAATAATCAGCACAACTTATAATTAACTTAATATATATATATATATATATATAAATATAATCACACGTATATTTAAATTTGTTAGTATACAAAAAGGTATTTTGTTAAGATATTTTTAAAATATATGTAGCTAAATATATATTTAAATAAAATACAATTATTAGTTAGTTTCAATTCAATTTATATTTGGATGAACTTTAATCGACACAATTAGTTATTTAATTTTGATTTGAGATTAACTTGATATTAACCCTAAGTGTTGACTGATTTATGGGATTTAGCTATTAAATAAAATGACTAAGAATATTTTTATATTCTTAGCATTCTCATAAAATCTTTTTCATCTTATATTATTTTTAAAAGATCAAATTATGAAAATAATTGTCTTTTCAAAAATTCCCTCCACTTTTATGTAAAAGAGATTTTTTGTTAAATATAATTCGCATAAATTTTTATTATTCTTAATTCACATAAATTTTGGCATATTCACGCACAGATCATTTCCATCGGAAAATAACTAGCGCTTACGAGCCCTAGATTTCAGGTGAAGGATAACGATGTCTTCGGCGCGCAGCTCATCGGCGTCGTCCACATTCCGGTGGAGAAGGTGGTCTCTGGATCTTCTCTTGACGGCTGGTTTCCGGTCGTCGGCCATTACTCCCACACTCTGAAGGCTACTCCCGAGCTTCATGTCTCTTTGAGCTTTACTCCGACAACCGATAACCCTCTGTACAGAGACGGAATCGGCGCCGGTCCAGATTACTTGGGCGTGCCGAATGCCTATTTCCCTCTGCGTCGGGGAGGCGGCGTCACGCTGTATCAGGATGCTCATGCTCCTGAGGATCTGCTGCCGAAGATCGAGCTTGAAGGAGGGAGGTTTTATGAGCAGAGCAGGTGCTGGGAAGATATCTGCCACGCGATATTGGAAGCTCATCATCTGATTTATATTGTCGGGTGGTCTATCTATCATAAAGTGAGGCTTGTGAGGGAGCCGACGAAGCCGCTGCCGAATGGGGGGAATCTGACTCTTGGGGAGCTGTTGAAGTATAAGTCGCAAGAGGGAGTTCGTGTGCTTATGTTGATCTGGGATGACAAGACCTCTCATGACAAGTTTCTTCTTAGAACGGTAAATTTCTTCTGATAAAAATCATTGACAGGTTACCCTGAATCTTCCCTTTTTGTGTCAATTGATTAATTTTGATATTTTGTGAAATAAAAAAAAGTATAGGTTGAATGCAGGATGGTGTTATGCACACGCATGATGAGGAGACTAGAAAATTCTTTAGGCACTCAAGTGTTCACTGTGTTCTTGCTCCTCGATATGCAAGCAGCAAACTCAGCATTTTCAAGCAGCAGGTGAGCGAGGTTCTTTCATTTGATTTTGGCTCCAATCCATTTTGAAATGGACTGTTGCCAAATTGATCAGTCTCTGCGTTGCATCTCCTTGCCTGTAATTGATAGATTTTGACCGGCAATCGATTTTATGAAATCAACCACTGACTGAAATCAACTGGTGATGTCTAAATTAGCTTGTTTTGGAACTTTTACGCATGCATACATCAATGTCCTCTTATTCAAGTGCTACTCATTGACTTAAACACTCCATAACGTAGTCAAGAACATAGCATCAACTCAAATAAGCCCAACAACATAATAAATGAACCCTTGTTCCTGCTACTATAATATGGAAAAGTAAGATAACTTGCAAAGAACCTACAGTTGATCCCATGATCAAGGTACCAGTATCTGATGAGCTCCCTGCTACTAACTTCCTGCTCAATTCCTCATTCAACGAATGCACAACTATGTATTTCATTAAGACCATGCCATTGGGTGCTGAATTGCTGAAGGAAATTCTTTGACATGCTGCCTCTACACCTTGATGCTTCTTCTCAAACAGATTTCTACTTGACTTTTCAATTTAACCTTTTGAAACCATTAAGTAGAATATCATCCTTAACTCACATAAGAATGGGTCACCTGAGCAGTCATAATCATAAATATCAATGTAATTGTATAATTTAATTTCTGATAATATGTTCGATGTAGTTTGATATTTTGCTAGACTAATAAATGAATAAACCTTGATGATAATTTTTTTTATTATTGATCGTGCTAGGAAAGAAATTAAGCATGTAATGCTGGCCATCTTCATTGACAGTGATTTGGAAGCTTTATTCTTACAGGTTGTGGGAACTTTGTTCACTCACCACCAGAAGTGTGTGCTCGTTGACACTCAAGCTTCTGGAAATAATCGAAAAATAACAGCTTTTATTGGTGGCCTTGATTTGTGTGATGGCAGATATGACACGCCAGAGCATAGGCTTTATCGCGATGTCAACACTGTTTTTGAGAATGATTATCATAATCCCACATTTCCGGTAAGTACTTATTTTATATGTTTTTGAATTGTTATCAGATTTTAGTTATGTCCCCTCAAATTTTTATTGAAATCTTCTATTTTTACTAATTCGATTGGATTCTTTTGAAATTAAGAAACTTTGTTAATTTTTAGTCTGAAATGGTTAAAGTTATCAAGCTTAATATATTTGAATGGCATATGTAAAATGTTTGTGCATCATTCTTGTTTACTTCAATATAGCTACAAATTTTACTGCTTATATGTATATGTTTGTATGCTCCTGTATCACAGGCATGATGCATGCTTGTATACTTCTATGCACATACTTTTTAATGGAAATATATCCATATATGAACATATATGCTTAATAAAATCTATATGAATGCAACATTGAGTTCCATTGATTTAATTTTGTGATCCTTCATTTAAGTAAAATTCTAGCTATATTGATTGAGTTTCCGACTTTACTTGAATTACGGGCTAAGATGGCAAAGATTATTGAAAGCCAAGTTCTTTTTAAATGCTAAACGCATAGGATGTCGTGCCGATACGTGGATGTCTCTCATGACACAATCATCCATAATTCTATTTTTAAGGCTTCATGTGATTAGATTATGTTTTGGAGATGTTTTCCTTTTTTAAAGATGAAAAGAGAGAAAATTATTTTAATGTAATAATGTGAAATAAAATTATTTTATTATTGATAATTATGTTGGATGTAAAATAAAATATTTTTTTTATTGAAGTATGTGTAAGATATAAAATAAAATTAATTTTTAAGGTTAGGATTTATATATTTAGGCCTCGTTTAGTTCAAGAGTTGAATTTTGGATATTAGAAAAAAATATTTTATTTTATAGGTTTAATAGAAAAGAAATTTAGTTTAACACTGAGAAGTGTGTAAAATGTAAAATAAAATTAATTCTAATATTCATATTTGTGTTAGATGTAAAATAAAGTTAATTTTTACGGTTGAAATTTATATTAAGTCAAAAACAAAGCTGAAACCAAATGAGCCTTTAAATTTGAGTATGATGTGATATAAATATAAAATATTGATGAAATTTTTTTTGAAGGAGTTTGAGGTATTTTGGGGCCCCAATCAAAGCTTAAAATTTTGAAGTCCTCATAGTGGTAAGATGGATGACATTTTAATTTTAACCATTATAAATATTGGCCTTATTTTCATCATTTTCATAATTATAAAGGATATTTGCTGATGAGTTTTGCTGTTAAGACTTTGATATACTACAATTGTAATATCTAATATGAGAATTTTACATTAATTATATCACGGGCATGGTATAATTTTCTTTGAAGGTTGCATGTTATTCAGTAATATCTCTCGCTAATGCTATATAGGTTCATGGCCAAGCTCCAAGGCAACCATGGCATGATCTACACTGCAAAATTGATGGTCCCGCTGCACATGATATATTAACTAACTTTGAGCAAAGATGGAGAAAGGCTACAAAATGGAAAGATTTTAAGTTAAGGAAAGTCGCTCATTGGCATGATGATGTCTTATTGAAAATTGAAAGAATATCGTGGATTCTCACACCTTCAAGAAATGAGTCTGAAGCACATGTTTGCGAGGAAAATGAACCTAACAGTTGGCATGTGCAGGTGTGTTGACCCTTAATCTTTATCCTAAATTAAAGTTATTTTATTTAAACTGATGTGTATGTAATTAGCATAATCTCCAATAGATATTTCGATCGATTGACTCAGGCTCTGTGAAAGGATTCCCGAAACATGTACCAGAGGCAGTGACAAGGGTATTAATTACATTTGACAGTTTCGTTATATTCTTCCTTGCTTAATAGTAAGCATGAGATTTTTAATTTTTATCTTGTAATGATCTTTATCAGAATCTTATTTGTGCGAAGAATTTGACCATTGACAAGAGCATACACAATGCTTATGTGAAAGCAATCAGATCAGCTCAACAGTTCATATATATTGAAAATCAATATTTCCTCGGGTCATCATATGCTTGGCCATCTTACAAAAATGCAGGTAAGCTATCTACGTTTACTTCAATGTTTTGATATTATCATATTGTTGATTTGCTAGAGCTGAAGGAGAACAGAAATCGTGTAGCTGGCTAGTAGTTTAGTATTAGGGTTTTGTTATTGTTGTTGTTGTTGTTTTTTTTTTTATCTTATTATTATTTTTTTGAAATATGTTTATCATTTATTTCGGTATAGGAGAAAAAATAAGTCTTTCTTGGAGAAAAGAAATGTATCTTACATTGTCATTTGTTTTATTATTCTGCTATTAGTTGGTCCAGACTGTAGCTAATAGGCTAAATATAAAGTTCGTTGTGCCAATTTTGATATGAAGTACGCCTAACCAGGTGCTGACAACTTAATACCTATGGAGTTAGCCCTTAAGATTGTGAGCAAGATCAATGCTGGTGAAAGATTTACTGTATACGTTGTTATACCTTTGTGGCCTGAAGGAGCACCAACAGCCGCGGCCATGCAAGAAATTCTATTTTGGCAGGTATTATTTTTTAACTTTGTATGACATTAGCATGATCTATTTTTGATTGAAGTGAAAAAAATTACTGTTATTTGTAATAGCAGTGGTGGCATAGATGCCAATTGAATTTTGTTTTTCTCACGTGCCTACTATTATTATTATTTTATGTTACAATATTGTTATTGGTTTTATGCCAGGTAGATCTATTATAGAAGTCATTCATTTATTAAGAAGTTTAATGGAGAAATTTAAAGAGAGAAAGGAAAACCTACATTTGATTTTTATTGATTTGGAAAAAACTTATGATAAAGTCTCAAGAGAAGTACTTTGGAGAGTTTTAGAAAAGAATGGAATTTGCACTGTTTATATTCAAGTTATTAAAAATATGTATGAAGGAGCTGTTATCTGTGTAAGGACACAAGTAGGTTTGACTAAAAAATTTTCTATTATAGTTGGATTACACCAAGGCCTGGCTTTAAGTCCGTACTTTTTTGCTTTGATTATGGAAGTCAAGACTGGACATATCCAAGATGAAGTGCCTTGGTGTTTGCTCTTCACAGATGATATTGTACTTATTGAGAAAACTAAAGAGGGAGTTAAAACGAAACTAGAGCTTTGGAGGAATGCTCTAGAATTTAAAGGTTTTCATTTCAGTAGATCAAAAACTGAATATATGAAGTGCACATTTAGTCAAGAAAGTAATACTTATATTGGAGATGTGACACTTGGTGATTAAATTATCAAGAAGAGTGAGCGCTTTAGATACCTGGATCAATCATACAAAATGATTGTGAAATAAATAATGACGTTATTAGCAGGATTCAAGTAGGATGAGTAAAATGGAGAAATGCTTCTTGTGTATTGTGCGATAGAAAAATCTCATTTTGAATCAAAGGTAAATTTTATAATACTGTAGTAAGACTAGCGATGATATATGGTGTTGAATGTTGACCTGCAAAAAAGAAATATACAAATAAAATAAATATTGTAGAAATGAAGATGCTAAGGTAGATGTGTGGATATACATGAAAGGATAAAATGAGAAATGAGTATATCCGAAAGAAAATTGGTGTTGCACCAATTGAGGATAAACTTAGAGAAAGTCGGCTTAGATGGTTTGGACATATAAATCGTAGGCCGATTGAAGCTCCAGTTAGAAAAATTGAGTTATTGAATTTTGCCCATGTACAAAGAGGAAGAGGGAGAGCAAAGAAGACATGGCAAGAAACTATAAGGAGTGATCTTAGTTACTTAGACTTAGATAAGAATTTGGTAACTGATAGAGCGTAATGGAAACAAAGGATTCATGTAGCCGACTTCACCTAGTGGGATTAAGGCTTGGTTGTTGTTGTTGTTGTACAATAACGGTATAAAAATATAGTCTATTTTCTCCATGTCTTATTTCAGTCAAATCCTTGAACATCTATTTAATATAAAAAAATCATGTTAATTGTCAAGAGAAAATATCTAGAAATTTTCTGTGATAAAAGGGATTAAGTGCCCTTCATAATTTTCATGCGCAGTGAAATCGAGGGTCTTTGGACTTTTAGTTTGCTTGTTTTTGCTGAAAAATTTAGGATTTATATGTTCACTGAGTAGAATAAAAGCAGTGGATATGTATCAATGACGACCACACATTAGAATTTGTAATTATTTCACCATAACAAGGACTATTCATGGAAAGAGTTAAAAGGTAGGCAATGCTTTTTAACATGTATTACAGATACCATCAATAGTATTAACATGCACATACATACATACATTCATATATACATTAATACATAGATAAAAAAAAAAAGAAAAAAATTAGTATAGACACAAAACGGATTGGCAATTTTTTTACACATCAGAAGCTCATACTTGCATTGCATATGTGAATTTTGGCTTATTCATGTTACATGTGTGCTTACAACAAAGCCTTGATTGAGTAATTTGTGTGTATATATGTACACACATATATATACACACGTATATGTGTGCACTTGTCTCTGTAAGTTTTGTGAGAGATGCAACAACAACAACAATGACAACATCGCCTTAATCCTAATCTAGTTGGGGAGTTGGGGTCGACTACATGATCTCTGTGCCCTTTTAGCTTTACTTAAAGAAATGCTCTTTATGAGTTCAAGTGGGTTAAGTTCATCTACAATGATAGTATTGGATTCCCCTCATGTTCTCCTATAGGAACCCCTATGGCATGCAATGGATATTTTCAGACCACGTTAAATTTTCCTCCCTCATCTTATCCTTTATAGGTATGTTGCCATCCTCTTCATGGTAATCTGATACAATTACTTGCCTTTCACAAATCTAGTACAATTACTTCTTTTACGGTCTACTTAAATGTGAACACTCATCAATCTGAGAATCTACACCTTAGCTACTATGACCTTGTGGATAATTTTGCCACTTGAAATCCCAAGACTCTTATGTATTATTAGTGTAAGATGAGATTTAGTTTTAATATATATATATATATATATATATATATAACAGAAGTTGTACTATGTTTACTATTTTAATTTGCGTGACTGAGAATATGACTTGTTTGCAAATCATCTGCTTTACAGGGGCAAACTATGGCAATGATGTATAAAGTTATTGGACAAGCACTTCAGAAGTCAGGACTCTCTGAAAAATATCATCCAGAGGATTATTTGAATTTCTATTGCCTTGGAAATCGTGAGCCTGCCACAAAGGAAACAACATCAACGATTCACAATTCTAATGAAAATAGTGCTGCGGTACGTTATATTTAAATTTTTTCTTGAAATTTGATATTTTGTTTATGCTCCCAAGAGTGACAGACTTGCAATTATGCAAAACACATATATTGAATGAAAAAGATGTTCATATGAAAAAGATGTTCATTAAAAATGATCATAGTTTTTTCAGAAAGCAAATGCTAAAGATTTTCTGGATCTAAGGAATTAATTTTGCACATGAATAGATATTAAACATTTGAAGTTCACATGTTGAACCGGATGTAACTAGAATGAAAATGAGAATAATGAGTTATTAGTTTTTATGATTGTATCTCATTGTTGTACAAGGTAAAATTGGACTTTTGCTATTCATCGTGAATAATGAAACAATCTGTGGTTTTAGCTTAGGTTATTTTTAATGTATTCACCATATGAAGTTCAAGTCAGCTGTGTGGGAAGAAAACTCATAATGAGTAGCTTATAATGTAAATGCAAGCAACTTTGAAAGGTTAGGATTGTCTAAGTTGGCCTACATTTAACATTGGTTTTTTTGCGGTTATAAAGTATATCGATTTTCAAATACTTGATGAGCATTTCTAAGGCATACAATGACTTTAGTTACTTATAAATGCTTGATCTATAACGAGATCATCATAAAGCTAATCAAACTAAATTCATGTCCATGGATAGCTTGCCCTCTCTCTCTATGTATATATTGTTGAATTTGGATTCTCGCCTAGATTTGGGCCACACTTATTTGCCATATTTGGGGACTTTCTTAACTATGGATTGACTTCTCGAAAATGGATGCCATCTTCGTTCCGGGTATCCATTCTTATTCAGGTCCATTATTTTTCACAATGTGCCTTTTTGGATGACCACCATCCTTTATATAATTTATTGGCCAAATGACTATCCTCATTCAAGATGATGGCATTATGACTGCCTTCATTTTAAGGACATTTCTCATATGTGTAATTCTTCCATCCTCGTTCATGAACTGCATGCTAGTTATTATTTTGGAAGTGGTTACAACACAGTAACCCACGTTTATCACATTGTCGAGACAAAAAAGAAATAGTCGTAACAATAGAAGCTCACACATTGGCTATAAGTAACATGATTTTTTCCTTCTATGGGCAAGTCTCTCCATGCCAGGCCAGATTAGGTTAGTCTCTATGCTATCGCACTTCAACTCTTGAGCCGCATTTTCATGCTCCGAAAAAAGCATATGTATGTATGTTATGATGGTCACATTTCTTACTATTGATTATATAAAGGAGTGCTTGCATCCTCCACTGCATGATATACACATTTTCACCATGTAACTCTTTCAATTAGGGTGAATCTAGTCCAGTCCGACTGTATCCGGGGCTGATTTGACCTAGTCAGAATCGGCTTCGGACTAGGGTCTGGAATCGGTTGGTTCCCCATGGAACCGGTTCGAACCTAGGTTCAAACTCAAGTCCTTGGACCAATTGGTTCTAGACTAGTTTGGTCCAGTTTGGTCCAGTTTAGTCCATTTAAATTGTTTTTATTAAAAATTAAGGTAAATATCATCCAGATCGTTGAACTATTTTTCATGCAGTAGTAGGATAAAATGAGTATCCAATGCTATAAGATTATGCAACTTGTGGTCTGTTTGTTTGTAAGGTTAAATTTAACAAGTTTAAAATTAAATTTGGATAAAGAAATTTTGTTTATTGAAAGTTGTGAATGATGTGAAATAAAGTTAGTTATTATGTTGGGATATGTGAGAGATGTGATATAAAGTTATTTATTATGTTGAGATATGTGAAAGATGTGATATACGTTAGTTATTATTTTAGTAATGTGTGTAGGATGTGAAATAAAGTTATATTAAATTTTATGTGTGACCTGATGTACCAAGTTAAAATTAAACTAGGTTAATTTTTAACTTGAAAACAAATGGGGCCTATTGTCTCTTTTTAATCAGGTTTTAGATTTCCCGTGCCCACATAAATGATGCTCGCGAACAGAGGTGCTTATATTGATGTCAGTGTCTACGCTAAAATATGAGTCGTACACATGTTGGGTGTTTTATTATTGCCCTGACTTAGTTAGGAAACTTTTGAATGAGGTTCAACTTCTCAAAAATGGATGGCTATCGTGCCCATCCATATTTACGATGCCCAGCCCCTTTTGGATAACCATTGTTTATATAACCTATTGTTTCTATGCTTATTGTCGTTTGAGATGCCCGCTTTTCTATCCTTTTTTGAAAAACGTTTTTCACATGTGGAACTCTCTCATCTTTGTTCATGTACAATGACGGTTATTTTTTTAGAAGTGGTTACTATTGGCTCAAAGGCTTCCCAAGGATGGAGGTGAATTGAGATTAATTAAATTTTTATCCTATTAAGGCAAAATTAATATTTATTAAATAAGAAGAAATATAATAGCAGCAAAAGAACTAATTGATCTGATATTGAGAAACCACCAAAGGTGCTATCAGGCAAATACAGAAAATCAGACAGCAGTTTACTTAGAAGTCTATCAGGTAGATTTCAACAATTAGCCACCAGAGTCACAGGATAGATTCTGTAAATCAGACAACCTGCAATAACAGACACCAATAAGAAGGGTAATTAACCATCCCATTGTCTTAAACAAAACTTTATTGGCTGCTTTCATCACTATTTAATTTTGAAAAAGAACAAAGAATGGGCCTTATATTTTGTATTCCTCTTATTAATAGTGGAGTAGTTCTTGCATAGTTTTCTTGTGAATGTTTCTTGATTTAAGCCAACTTCGTAAAACTTGGTATCTCGTGAGCCATTTATTTCCATTTCATGGTTGTTATGTTGAATCCCTGCGCTCTTCTGCTTTGCTTGCACAGGATTTGCACAAAGTGTTTGATGTTTTGCCCACTTCCACCCATACTTACACAGCTATTTGTTGATTGGCTTAGAATTGGCAGCTGATTTACCTATATAATTTGCCTTGTTTTCTAAGGATTATGTACAAACTCTTCAAAAAGATTAAGTATTACCTTATTCTTGGACTATTTTGTATTTCACACTCATATAGGTAATAGTCATCAACTCAACTTCTTTTGTAGCGCATGGCCCACAAGTTCCGCCGGTTTATGATTTACGTGCATGCTAAAGGCATGGTTGTTGATGACGAATATGTTATTATTGGCTCGGCAAATATTAACCAGAGGTCCATGGATGGTTCAAGGGACACTGAAATTGCTATGGGTGCTTACCAGCCACACTACACATGGGCTAGAAATGGTGATCACCCACATGGACAGGTTTGCACAAATTTATCATCCACATAATGAATATGTGATGTTCTATGTTAAATTCTCTGGTATTCAATTAATCTAAATTTTTTAAGTTTATGGACTATGACCAAGGGATGATTTAATAATTTTGCATGCCCCTTCCTTATTACATTTTGTATAAGTTTGCATAAATAGGGAAAGGAAAGGGAACTCAATACTTAGCTCAACGGGGGACCGGGCAATTTTTTCTTCTCTCTCAGTCCGCACATAAAGGATTCAACCAATCGGGTCAACAAGCCCCTTACATACCTAAACCTAATGCCATATCCCGGCGATACTTCTTTTCACACGAGAAAGCCAGTTATTTGAACTTTTTATCATATAGCAATTTTTACATTATCAAAATATTAAAAGCAGAAAGAATCAGTAAATAATTTCTTCAACTACTATTTCTGTGGTTTATTCATGTCGTGTTATGACATCTCTTCAATCGCTTGACTGCCAGGTTTATGGCTACAGAATGTCTCTTTGGGCTGAACATTTGGGTCGGTTAGAAGATTGCTTTCGGGAACCGCATGGCCTTGAATGTGTCAGGCGTGTTAATCAACTTGCTGAAGAAAATTGGAAAACTTATGTGGTTTCAGAAGTTAAGGAGATGAAGGGGCATCTTATGAGGTACCCAATTAAAGTAGAGAGAGATGGGAAAATTGGTCCATTGCCTGGCTATGAAAGCTTCCCTGATGTGGGTGGTAAGGTTCTTGGAGCACACTCTTCTCTTCCAGATGCATTAACAACATGAGCTAAAAAGAGCAAAATGGGAGTTAGTAGATGGTGTTGATTGATTCATCATATTTGAGCAAATTCCTCTCATCCAGCCCTTTATCTTAAACAGTAAAAGAAGTAAATATGAAATTTGGCTGGAAATTTTCTGCTTTCGAGAGCAACTTAACTATATTGCTTGTGTGTGGGACTATATGTAAAACCATATATATGTCATTTTGACACGACTCAAAGAAACATACATCTGTTGATGCAAATATATGAATCATTTCATGGTTGTGTTGATTTATGCATGAGAAAATTTGGTGAAGTGGTGAAAACAAGATTTTTCTTAAGAGGTAAGACACTTCAGATAAACTAATGACATGACAATAGATTTTAATATAGGTGATAAAATGTTTTTATTTTTTTACTGCCAATTGGAAACTGTGATTTGTCTCAATTATAGGTCAAATATCTTCATCAATTTTTTATCTTAAAATTATAAGCCATCCTCTGTTTTAACTTATGCAAACATGTTGGATCTTAGTGAAATTTATATTTTTTTATTTTGATAAGTAGATGAAGTTGATGCAAGAGAGTTGGTTTGTAATTATGCACTAAATTATGAGGGTTAAAGGGCAAAAGCAACATTTTTGAGGGCTAAATAAAACTTTTTTTTTTAAGTGTGACACATGCAGTACTACTTATTTAAATCATTGATCATATTTAGAACTCAGATGAAGGGAAATATTAGACCATTCTTTGCTTTCCTTTCCTGTTTTTTAAAAGCTCAGGATAATTTGAAGAAAATTTGGTCCTTTTTTTGTTGATTGGGTTCTTTTACTGCAGTCTACAATAGCTTTTCTAGATCAGTGTGTAACCATCACTCCTCCTGAGATCTAACTCTAGCATCATTTTGTTAGAATATGATAAAAGAAAAAATTAATTTAATATTATGATAAAAATAAAATTATTTTATTATTAAAAATTGCATTAAATATAAAATTTTAATATTTATATTTATGTATAATATAAAATATTAATAAAAATATTTTTGAAATAATTTGAGCTTTAACTAAACAAAGAATAGGTAGGAGCCACCATTCCAGGTTTTTCGCCTTCCATCCAGGCTCACATGATTCCCTTGCCCTACAGTTAACGCACAGTGTTATATCAAGTTTCTATGAAAAATAAAAATTGTTCCCTTCTCACTTGGGATCATGGTGAGGCTAAGCTGTTCATTAATTGAAGTAATGAACTAAATAGAAAAAGTTGTCAGAAATGCAGTTTTCACAGCTAACAGTAGGTTAACAATGAAAGAAAATTTATTGATGTATTCAACACATTTTTTCTGCTGAAATCTTTAATTATCAATCATGTCTTATACCTTCTCTCATCGACTCGTCAACCTCTTTTTTGATTTTGATTCTGTGCACCGACTTATTCTAGAGATCTCTCTTCTCATCTGGTGATCTAGAAAACTCCCAAGTGTTAAATCTACATCATTGAATTGAACTCATCATGTATGAGCTAACTCTCACTGAATATTCTTTCATGTGCTTCGCTTCACTCTAGCGCTCAAGTTCATGTGAATCAATTAAGTGTAGATAACGTAAAAATTGAGAATAGCTTTGAACCAGATTGTAAGTTTTACTCGATCTCCTTAAAGTGAGAACTAGAGGATCCTCAAATTTTCTAGATTATTCAGTTTTTTGCAAGTTGTAAATAAAGAGTTGTAGGAATCTTGTAAAAACTTGATGTTCTCACATTTCAAAAAAAAAAAAAACTTCTTTGTCATGCTAGCTGACATGATGCGCAAAATCTGCACAAATCTATACCTCTTGATTATATTCCCTCACAAAAAAAGGAGTTCCTATATAATTTCGCATTTTGTATTCAATATCAGCATAGAAGTTTCCCTATGCCTACATGCGATCATATATAAATACGAAAATACTAGCGTAGTCACATTTTTATATAGAAATACAAAAATGCATGATGTACGTATCCTTACTATAACATTTCATGAGCAAAATGTAGAGGGATTGTTCACTTTGGTTATAGGGAAATACATGACTTGAATACTTCATAAAATGTCACCCATCTCAATCTTACATCAGCCTAAGTATGCTTAACTATAGAGTTTTTTATTATTAACTTCATAATTTTGTTCTAAAAGACACTTCTACTATTTGGGATCATGTTATATAATAATACAGTTTAAAAACTTCTTTCCCTTTTCGATGTGCTATGATTCATTCCTATACCACTCTTACCACTCATTATTCGACCTAGAATGTATTTAAAGCTGCACTTTGTTCCAATAATTTCCTTTCTCTTAAGACATCACACAGCGATCACTCCCCGTCCTCTTCGGCCACGGGCGACACACCTACACATGTATTTTACATATTGTAAATTTATTTTCATACTACATAATATAGTTTTTGTGCTAAGACTTTTAAAAAGTTTCATATATAGGAATGTGAAAATGCTAGTGTAATGGTATTTAGTATCTGTACATAAAAATCTCTAAAACACCCATGAGTCATTTCTTACTTCACTTCATTAAGTTAAATTTCATATATGTGTTCCATCTCATGTACTTTAGTGAGAACTAGGTAAACTTCATATTTGAATACAATATGATTACCATACTCCACAAGATGTAAATGATGTAAGTTTAGCCATCAAACACAATAACTCCTATCTATCACCGTAAAAGAAATGATGAGATCCTATTCAAATATGATCTCCCATTTCTGCTTCACCAACTACTGCCCGGTCCACGTCTCTCACACCAAATAATTTGCATAGATTTATGCAGCCGTACCTCGCGCACCTAATAATTTTTCTTAGGTTAATATGCTAAAAGTTGCCCTTAGCTAACAGGCCAAGTCCTACCAGTTGATATATTACAACAATTCTGGTAAAACATTGATGGCACAAAAGATTGCCTACTATTTGTTCATGCACAGAAAACGGCAAAACTTCAAATGAAGAGTGCAAGTGATCGTGTTCCATAGGACTTGAAGTTTTATATTTGATTTTACTGCCATTTGATGAGGTGGGTCCTTCACGCAATAGTTTCACAGTTTGGCTAGTTAGTGCAAAATATGATGAGATTGCTGAATGGTCTTAGTGTCCTATCTATTGTGCAAAATTTTGTTAGCATGATGGTAGTTCTTTGTGCTAAGAAAATAAGTAGTAAAATTAGTAGTAAGCTTTCTTCTAGAAATTCAAGGATATCTTCTACCTCTGTGTAGATAGATCCGCCGCCATCGCTTGGCATTGTGGCTTTCTTCTCCGAAAATGTAGTTGCTTCCTTTCTTGAGCAGAACACAAGGTACTTGGGCTGAAAACTTGGATTGTTGCAAACTTAAAGCAACATCTGATATAAGTCAATTTCCAAAGAGTCCTCAAATTTTGAAGGGAAAATCAAAAAAAGAACAAGATACTTGAGATTTTCATCTGGAACAACACAAGACATGCTAGTTCACAAACTCCAATCCTGTAATTTGTTTCCCCTCATGAAGCTGAATAGCTGTATCACCAACAACCTGCACAACAAGGAACGCAAGAAGAAGGTACCAAATCAGCTGCATGCATATGCAATGGTGATCAGGGAAAGTAAAATCTGTGGATGATTTGGTCCAATCCCGTCCGAGGATGAAAGCCGTAATAATTAAGCATCTGCATTCTTTATAAAAATAAAACACACACGTAATACACACATGTATATACAAACATATGTATATGTATATGAATTTATATTGATGGTCTGTATCCAAATGAGTGCTAGACTCAAGGTAGTCCTACTAAGGCCACTGTCACAATCATTTGAGGATTTTCCAATTATCAGTGGATATTTGAATGGACATTATCTAATGCTCTTAGCACTGAAAATGTAAGTATAATTGTGCGTTTGAAAGTCGGACAGCATCTTATGCTCTTAGCACTGAATGTAAGGACAGTTATGTGAAGCAAGCAGTATCTTGTATATTAATCATCTCATATCTGTCCTTCAAATGATTAACATCAATTTCAAGCTTAATATCGTTTATATTAGTCTTTCAAATGGTTAAGATCAATTTCAAGCTTAACTGAACCCAGCTTTTAAAGTTCAACTACAATGCATTGCAAATAGAGTAAGAATACTTTCAGATTTTTCTTGTTTTAGAGTCTTAGACATTAATTTCCGTTTCAAATCACTGAGTTAAACTAATCACTGAAATAAAACCTGGCCAATTTCAACCCAAAAACCCAACTCTGGTCAAGCTTGACCCCAAACCCAAAAAACTCCCCTTGTTCCTAGATGCTTTTCTACCCCTCTTATTTTTGGCATGAAATTATATTAGTGCACTAGTTTTTGCCAACCCACCCAGTTAAAAGCTCAACCGGAGTGGTGGTTAATAAATAAAATGGAATACACCAACGAGTAATTTGGAACAAAATTGAAAGGGCATTTGCTTCACTTCAATGATTACGGTTTATCTCCATATTTAGCATTCAATCCAAGAGAACCTGCCGTCACTTCATCTATTGATACGGGAATTTGTTCAACCAATGTTCAATAACAACAAATACCCAAATTCATCATCATGAAATACACTATTATTAACAGGAAACCGGGTTTCATTTTTATGCAATGTCAATGTGCTTCAATTGTAAACTTTCACAAGCTAGCACAGAACAATAGATTCTACACATTACCATAATCAGGCCCTAAGAAATAGAGATAGAGAGAGTAATAGATACGAAATGAATAAAAGAGAAAATGTTATGAATACCTTTGCCATAGTTCTGTAGGAGTACTCTGTTACTCCAGCCACATGTGGTGTGATCAAGACATTCGGAAACTTCAGAATGGGATCATCGGGGTCAAATGGCTCATACCAAGCTACATCAATACCCAAGCCTCCTAAATGCCCTGATTCAAGCTTCTGATAAACAGACTTGTAGTCAAGAATCCCTCCTCGAGCAACATTCACAAGAAGTGAACCCTTGCAAAAACAAAATCAAGTGGATATTTAAAATCTCTAGCTTGCTTTCTGGAAAATAAATGAGCCCTTAGTACAGTTGAAAGATCAACTATACAAGCTTTTTTCCATGAGCCTTCAAACATTATTTACACATCTATAAGTACAGCAAAGGTGCAGTATAATGTCATCGCTGCAAGGCCATTCAGAGAATGAATGAAGATGTCTGTGCATTCTTTCATTTCTTTATAACCAGAAGACATAAGGAGAGATAATGCAATCGAGGGTTGGCATAGAAAGCTGAAATCAACTAGTTTGGAATCAAAGCTTCCGTGGTGCTGTTGTTGTCATCAATCATTATTAAATAACTGCTTTAAGAGCATACATACAAAAAAGAATGAATCCATCTAGTTTGGAATCAAAGCATTCTTGTTGCTGTTGTTTAAAAGTTGCATCAATCATTATTAAACAATGCCTTTAAGAGCATACATATCAAAAAGAATAAAATTGTTCTATAAAGAAAATCATTTGGCGAATGGTTATCAACGGAATGCTTGAATTTTGTTAAAAAAGAATGCTGAATTAGTCAAGTTTTCAAACATGACCAAAAAAAGATCAGTAGGAAGCATCCATAACCGTTCGATTATGTTTTTTTTTTTTGAATTTTCAATTATGTTAATTACGCCGTGCAATATGATCAAAAAAAAAAACTTGCAAGCATATGTGCTTGAAAGTTACCATTCTGGGTCTAAAAAAGAGGAAAGCAAAACAAATAAAAAAAAGGAACGTAATGTATATAATAAACAAAGATGATCAATATTTTGTTTGTAGTTAAAAATTTTCTTTCCTACCTAAAGATCTCTAAGTAGGAGCAGGAATGCAAAAACAAACAACAAATGTTTTTGGCTACCAACCTTTTTCATCACGGAAAGTAACTTTTGATCAACAATACCTGCCTAAAAGTTTATATCAGTTAAGATAATCAAGTCAGGGAATTACAAAGGATTAACAGCAATAGAAAAAACATCAGGATAAGTAGAATAGACCAACTGTTTCAGGATGTAAGGTCACGCACGTAACAACTATGTCAGCCTCACGAGCAAATTCATACAGGTCCTCTGAACCACCCTTCCAGTCAACCAGATCATCATAACCATCTTCAACACCCATGCCTGGAGATAAAACAGTTAACACAATAAAAGAATAAATTTGAATTTGAATTCTCACATGTAATAGTGTAAATCACACCATTTAGCTGCAAAGAATTCGATAACCATCTTCTTTTTGTTGCGATAATCTTCACACCAAAAGGTCGAAGTCTTTTTGCAAGTTCAACTCCAATAGCTCCAAAGCCCAATATGAAGACCTACATGCACGTAAAAGTAGGCTAGCATACATTTATTTCTACAGAATTAAACAACCTGAAATAATTTCTTATAAAAAAAGAGAAAACATGAGGGAAACTACACAGGCAGTAATACTTGAAGATCGTGGGGAAATCAATGTGACGATGTAGCAAAAATTAAACTTGCCTTAAGGGAAATTAAAGCCAAGGTTGGAGGTGAAAATTTCACTACCGGATCAAAACAAATTCTATAGAATGGGCAACACACTGACTACTTAATGTGATTTAAATATAACATCATCATTATAAACAATTATAGCGACAAGAAAGCCTTAGTCCCAAGTGATATGGGGTCAGCAAATAAATCAAAGTCAACAAAACCAATGACTTAGGATACAGCCATGTTCACTTTTCAATTCAGTTCTATTTATAGTTGCCAGATTTTTGGTTTCGTAATAACTTAAAATTTGAAATCTTAAACTTGTAAGTCATGGTTAGAGAATAATCATATATAATTATATATGTCCCCTTTCTTGTAGAAACTTATTATATAAAATGGAGAAATGTTTCTGGTGTGTTGTGCGATAGAAAAATCTCATCCAGAATCAAGGGTAAATTTTATAAAACTGTAGTAAGACCAGCGATGATATATGGTGCAGAATGCTGGCCTGCAAAGAGGAAACATACAAATAAAATAAATGTTGCAGAAATGAGGATGTTAAGGTGGATGTGTGGATATACACGAAAGGATAGAATGAGAAATGAGTATATCCAAAAGAAAGTTGGTGTTGCACCAATTGAGGATAAACTTAGAGAAAGTCGGCTTAGATGGTTTGGACATCTAAATCGTAGGCCGATTGAAACTCCAGTTAGAAAAATTGAGTTATTGGATTTTGCCCACATACAAAGAGGAAGAGGGAGACCAAAGAAGACATGACAAGAAACTATAAGGAGTGATCTTAGTTACTTAGACTTAAATAAGAATTTGGCAACTGATAGGGTGCAATGGAAACAAATAATTCATGTAGCCGACCCCACCTAGTGGGATTATGGTTTGGTTGTTGTTGTTGTTGTTGTTGTTCTTGTAGAAACTTATTTGCTTTGTAAAATATATTCACTTCATCAAATAATTTTTAGACCAAATTATTGATAGATCCCCATTTTACCTATAATTACACTGTGGTCCCAATTTTTTGAAAATTTTCATTGAGGTCCCTAATATTTTTTAAAATCCTTCACTTATATCCCTAGAATTTAAAATAGGGACCTAAAAGTAAAACAAAATAAAACCTAATATGTCCTCATAGTTTTAATTAGGGAACTAAGTGAAGATTTTAACAAATAACCAAAGTGCAATTATAGGTCAACTGTAAGGAGCTATCAATAATTTACCTTATTTTTTATCACCATATATAATTATGAGACATTATGGCTAGAAATCTAGACCTTTAGCAATAATATCATATAAATTATATTAACCAACTATTCTTAAAGCTTACCCTTATAGCCTTGTGGGTTATGATTGAGGATTAATTTTATTTCTACAAGAATAATAATCTCTGAAAGCACAAGAGAGTCGAGGTCAATTCGAGTAACTATATCCCAAGATATTATTATTGTTCTCATCCCTCTCTTACCATCATAACTTGGATCCCATGTATTTAGGTACATAAATATTTGAAGATGGACGATGAACAAGGCTAAACTACCCTAGACTTCTCTTCCCTATCAAAGTGCCACGTCACTATCTCAAATACACAATTTGTTTTAATGATGTCCACTTTTGTATGATTCCCAATCCAAGCTTTTGGATTTGTATTACTATTCTAATGAAAACTTATCAATTTAATATCCTCTCATATGGTATAGCAAGTCTGCTAGTCCTATAAATTTTTCTTATCAACTTGACATACTCCTTATTGTAAAGAACTCATATCATAATAGTCCGATAGAATTTCTTATCAAGTTGATATACATCTTATTGTATAGAACTCCTATTGTAATCCTTAATTTCAACCATTTTATCTTATTTCAATGATAAATTCCATCCTCTATACTTCTATTACTGGGAATAGTAGACCGAAAATACTTAAAATTACCATACAATAAGACAATTGTCACTTTTAATCTCATAGCAATGTCACATTTTTTCTTAGAAACATTGAATTTACATTGTATCTACTATTGTCTCACTTTTACTCAATCTAAATCCACTTTACTATTAAAATACTCCTCCAAGATTCTTATTTCAGATTAGCTCTTTGTTAAATCTCATATTTGAAAGCACCTTATACAAAGCGCATGAACCATGAATTATCTTCTTGAGAATGCTTTGTCAACTTGTTCACTATCAAAGTGAAAAAGATAAGAACTTAAAAGAAAACTAGGTTTAATGCAACTGAAATGAGCAACTTCTTAGAAATTTCGACAATAGTCCTCGTACCATCAAATACTCTATTGTATATGTCACAACAATAAATTTGATGGACAAACCCTTACTTTTCACTGCCATGAGAAGTCGTGATGTTCAACTATATGCAACATTGATGGGTAAAAATAATATAAAAGTTTTATTTTGCATGCCTGTAAATTTCCACAATTTTCTTACAAGAAATAAGCCTACAATGTTGACATTCCATGAAAAATCAAATTATTTGTTTGATATTATTCTAGAAAAGAAAACTAAACATTGCACCAAAAGCGTTTCCCCAATGAAATTATTATCTCATACGTTAGAGAATAAACTGTAATATAGGGAACTAGAATAATGTTCTAAACAAGAATAAAGGAAGACCATTAAAACATTTTAATTTATATAACCCGCTCATACATATTGTTCTATGTTGCTCTCATCTTATATTTGATATATGTCCACTGTGTCAAAGCTAGTAAACCAACATTACATGTCAGGCGATTTCTTCAAATATGATTGTTTACATTGACCACCTTGACATGTAATAATTGTTAGAGATGAAAAGTTTGATGCTTCCATCAACAACAGTAATGAGCAATCTTAATTTCATCAGTACAGATATCACATATAATGGTGTAGAGTTTCTAAACTTTGTTAAACCATCTCAAAATCTTTGAAATCATATCTGCTTCACATGTAACCTCATCATTTCTGTGAAATTTTCATTGTTGGCTAAGCCATGGGATATTTGTAATTATAGCTCTTGAACTTAAAGTGATTATAATCTAAATATTATGTAGCCAATCTGATAAACCAGTCGGCAAAGTATTTTTTTTCTTGTTAGTATTTATTCCCAAATCCATGATAGCCGCCAAAAGTGACTTTAATTATACAACACATGGTTGCAATCTTGCAGACATAAACACAGATTGAATTCATGACGACTAGTAAGTTTAACAATGTCAGTAACTTATGTTTGAGCGCCCTAGAGGAAAATGATGGCACATTTTGATTATAACTCAAAATTTAAAAGCTTGAACGTTGGCATTTTAGGTAATAACTTTCATAAGGAATTCACAGCATTTTAATACTGCATTGCAGGAAGGATTCAATAGACAAGTCACAAGAGACTTCAAAGGAACAACAGCATTCAAATCTCAGGAGAAGAAATAAACGCACAGTCTTTCCATATAGCGTCTGTCCAGTAGGCTCTCCTAACTTTTTCTGCTTGATAGACATTTCCATCTCCTTCTGCAATCACAGGTTTTGACATTACTGAAAAATGATTACTTACAGAATATTGGCTCTTGTCCTCAGAAGGAAAGTCTTCCAACATAAGCAGGACTTTAAATCCTGATGCTTACTGGAAGTCGCCATTTCCATGACAGCAATTACGGTTGTTCCAATAAGCATCATGACTGTGCAGAATTGTCATAGTGCAACTGAAAAATAAGCTAATGCTACAACTGTAGTAAAAAAAATTATCTTGTGACATACTTGCTTCCGAAGAAGACCCAACATCAAATATATGGCCATTTCTGCACATGATAAAGCATTACCACATGTCCTTCCAGGAATCCTGCCAACTTTAATGTTATGTTCTGTGGCAGCCTTAATGTCCACACCTGAATTAGAAGATTGCATTACAAGATATAAATTACTAATAGGGTAAGAAAGAAAAACTGTAATAAATGATGGACTAGAACTACATTTTGATACAAGAACCTTCAAGCCCAACGCCAAATTGCATTATAAGCTTCATCTGGACAGCACTGGCAATGAGATTCGAATCTAGACGAAGATTTTTTACCACACAAACATGATATTTCCCAATAACTTTCGGGATCTCATCTAGAGCCAGATCATGAATCTGCCATAAGTACAAAATCTTGTGAATGATAAATCAAACACTTATATACAAATTACTGCTCACATGCAGGACGAATGCAAAGTAATTAATGTGAACTTAGAGATCTAGCAAAATAATTTCAAAGATCAACCATGTCTTAATGAAGAGAAGTAACATCTGGTAAGTAACCTTTGTAAAATTTAAAATTGTTCTGGAACAGTGGTAAACTGGGATTTATGTTTATAGATTAGTGCAGTCAAATTAATTAGATTATACCAAATATTGGGTATCAAGACTTAAATTGGAGTTCTCAAAACAAAATCGAATATAAATTTCTCTCAATTAAATTAAAGACCGCTAGAATGGAGCCAAATCATATAGCCAAAAAAGTCGTCAATCAATAATAAGAGGAATGGATGAAGAATTAACACCAATCTGAAGTGGAGCAGAATGGAAGCTTGTGCTACTATCACCTAAGACTTGGTGCTGATGTCATTATCCATACAAGCTTGCTATGTAAGCCTATCAATGGATCCCCGATGGGCCCGATCTGATCTAAGTTCTGATCCAATTAAACTCCAAAACAAATCCTTTTTTCAGTCAACCCGTACAGTTTATTGACCCGATCTGTTTACAAATAAACAGATCAAATCTGAATCACCATTAACATGACCCACTTAAAATCCGATGCTTATGTAATCTAATATGTAATTCGTACAAATATATGATATGACTAATAACCCATTTGTGGAGAACCTTAAAAAAAGAGCACAATTATGATTGATCAATGAAGGATTCATATATATTACATCGATAAGCCAAAGTGTATAGTGGACTTGTTTTTATAGCACACTTTTATAATTTTATATTTTGCAATATATATGTATATATATATTACAAATATTACTCCAATATTTTCATTGAAATACTCAAATTTATAAAAATATGATATTGTTTCTCTTATATTATTTTCAATAAATTTAACACTATTTTAGATTTGACTATGGTAAACACTTCAAACAACGATTTTTATTGTAAATGGATTAAAACCATAAACCTGAGTTCCGATCCGAGAGGATCTAGAACAACCATGACTTGATCTGATATATATGGATTTGGATCCTAGTCGAAGTCGACCCAACCCGAATCTGGCCCATTGATAGGCCAATTGCTATGATCAAATGAATTATGCCTTTGCATCATGGATAAAGGGATTCACGCAAATCTCACAAACATATGACATGGAAGATGGTTGGACATGCAAGGTAGAGTGTTGATTAAGGTATATGATTAGATGGCTGCTGAAGGGAATTGGAGGGATGACAATTAAACGAAATTACTAAATGGTAGGCAGCGACATATTTGGGGTTGATTGCAGGTGAGAGCACACTGCAGGCAATTGTTAGAGCTAAGAACTCTAGTGGCTTGCTTAAGTTTGATGACAACAAACCATTAATGGTGAATGCTACTATATTGGTTAAGTTCTTGAGTAAGTAAGAACAAGTCTATGGAACCAAGGTTGGTCAGAACCAACAGAAGCTTGAATACATCTTCACCTTGAACAAAGACGCAAGAGCAAGTCAAAGATGAGCTAAAGATCAAGTCAAGATTAGGATAGAACTTCATTTTACATTTCATAGAAATGTATGTAAGCCGGAAGGGTCAGTACTACTTAGATGGTTCCTCAAGTGTGACGAGCTTTTCCTCAAAATTATTTTTAAGTTACACACATACTAAAACATACATACGTATAAAGATACGTTCAAACAAAATAAATTAATTTAAAATTTATCTTAAATATCATAAGTATGATACATGTGCTTTGGATTTTGGTGTAAAAATATTTTATGTAAATGCATTAAAACAAAACTTTAAGATAAAGAAAAATCAAAATTCAATTTCGATCTCAGAATTGAATGGACCTATTTGATTTTTCATCGGACGATAAGATTGGGCCAAATAAAGAGCCCTTTGATGATCTAGCTCGATGATGCTAAATGAATATACAAAATAATAATAAGATCAGATGCCCCGAGTAAAATAGTAAGAATAATGAATGTTCAATTTGGTTCAGATTTTAATTGAACAGACAGTCTCATTGTAAGATCGATGCTATGATTAAAACTAGAAAACTACTTGAAATTATGCAATTTCTAATTTGATCTAACGATAGTTTGATTCTATAATTAGTAGAGGGTCTAAATTTATATGCATAATGAAAATAGCTGCATGCTCCATTTCTTATTTGTTCGATTCAATTCTTTTTAAACTCCAAACATCTAACATTTGAATTTCAAATTTAGAAATTGAAATTAGGTTGAGCACTATAAAAGGAGTCTAGAAAGAAATGGTTGACTTTCAGACATTAAAAAATTGAAAATCTTCTTTGACCTTACACTTTCAAGTCTCTCATTTGGTTCACATAGAGCTTGCATTGGCATATTTTGTAGTGAGTGAAGAAAAGAAATGAGCCAAGCTCAATAGTGCTACTTGTAGTCTCTTCAATATACTAGTTACAAGAAAACATTTTTACTCTTTGTTGTATTTTCTTCATTCTTTGGCCTTGAGACTTATGGAGGTCGTAGTTGATGGGGTTATGATATCACCTTATATGAGAAGTACCTCTAAGTTGTCAGAGTACAATTTTACACCCTTTAGGAGAAGAAACTAGGGTATGCCCTTGCCCATTATAATGAGAAACCAAAGAGCAAGGGTACGAACTAGCTCGATATCATGAAAGATTACATTATAAAGGCTTCTCTGCCTGCAGGGCACAAAGGAGTTACTTGGGTCTGAAACTAGGATTTGAAGAGCCCTAGGATTGGATGTACGTCTGGGTTCTGACTAAACTACCTAAATATCATGATGTGTTGTTTTCCTGTGAACTTTTATTTTTCTAGTACTTGCTTTTACTTTTTATCTCAGCATTATGTGGATTCACTTATAACTTTTTTTTTAATTTTTATCTCTAGTAAATTTTTCATTCACATAAAATAGTGACCTTATATTAAATAGGGTAAACTTTTAATAGCATCCCCACCCCCTCTTGGGTGTGCCAAACTAAGCTTTTAGCAATTATACTTTGAGATATGAAGCTAAGACATTTGATTGGCATCTCAAACCACAAAACAAAGCCTCCAAGAGATCAATGCAGGAGGCCAAGATCACAAGATGATAGTGCATAAAAGGGTGTATGACAACCTTTAGGTTAGAGCTAATAAGTTCCGACAACAAACTGGGGTAGAATAAGTCTCGAAATTGAGATATCTCGAGATGACAAAACTGCAAATTTGTTATGAGCACACTCAAGTAGATAGATACCAAACCTTAGGCCTAGAAGACAATCAGAGATAATAAACCTTAAAATAAGAAGTAATGAGATATGACATCTCAAAACTCTCGAGGGAAGACATTTATCTTGACATTAAGGTATCCCCCAAGTCAAGAAAGAATCCCTGAGACCAAAATTTTGGAGATATGACAACTCGGAACACTCAGAAGAAGACCCTTTCCTTGGCATTGAGGTATCACCCAGGCTAAAAGAAGAAGCCTTGAAATCAAAAGCTCCCAGAAATGACATCTCATAATAATCGAGAGAAAAACATAGCTCATCCATCAAGTGTCACTCAGGTCACTATATGAAGTCCTGCATTAACTGTTCGATAGAAGACCTCCTGAGGAAACCTTAAAGTAAGTGATGATAGCTCAACGATATCCTAGACCAACACATCTTAAGGAAAGCCTGCTAAATATTACCCACTCCTACCTAAACAAGCAACAGACTACTAGTCCCCATGTGCCGTAGGCATAGCTGACGCTAGACGAGGCATAAAAAAGGATTAAAGATAGCTCGTTCACTGTTGTACGAGGTCGAGTGTAGATGGGAAATGGGTCAAACTAAAAGATTCAATAAAGAATCCAACTAGATCAATGTCTCCTTTAAATAGAAAAGATCCAATGTAAAACCTAAGATTGATCTAATGGAATTCAAGAAATTTTCTACACTTACTACTGTTCTTCCTCCTTTCCTTCTCTTCCTTTTATAGCAAACCTCCAATGAGTTTAAGAGCGAGAGAGTGTGTAAAATCCCACAACCAACCCATAAACTAGAGTTTTTTTTTTTTATTGTAACCCATAGACTAGAGTTGAGAAGCATATAAAACAAGCTGATATAGCAAAGGTGGCATATCAGCTAGGTTGTTGTAGAACTTTTTGCTTTCTCCTCTAACTAATTTTAAACCAAAATCTCGTCCTTTGCTTTATCAAGACGATAAAATCATCATCAGAATCACATTTGAAATCAAACTCAAATTTCAATTATCTAGGTCTTATTCAAAAGTTCACAAGTATAGACTTTACAAATAGAAGGACTAATCCCCACTCTAAAAACAAAATAGACAAAGTGAAACTAAATATGTCACTACATAATTAAAATAAAAGTAAAGTGTGAATAAATAACAGACTTTGATTCAATCAACACAAATAAGCAAGATAAACCTAAACAATAAAACTAATACTCATTGATCCATCAAAGGCATCACGAAACAATCTAGTCTGAATCCCAATCAATCTATTTAAGAAATAATGTTACTCTATAGGAATATATGGTACAAACTGTGACAATACTAGAAGCCATATATGGAACCTTTCAATATGCTATAAACACTATTGCGTGTATGCTAAAGACTAATGGTAGATCGTATAATAAAAAATATATCAATTAACACTCTTAAGTAAGAAGTATGGAAAGTCAAAGTGAGTAAAAATGATCACACAGATTGAGAGAAGTAAAGCTATCAACGGTTAAAACAAGTCATTGTAGATAAAGACAGCTCGTATTATAATAGAAAAGAGAGATAAAACAAGTATGCATACAAGAATAGAGGATGTAATTAAAGCACCTGAATGTAAGGATGGTTATGCAGATATTCCCTTGTAAACCTCTGAGAATCCATGAAATCAAATCCACAAAACAGAACATGTGTAACACGATTGTCATTTGCCTCCATCATTTCTGCAGTTGCCGTTGAGCAAAACTCCCTAGAACTTAGTTACTCAACAAATTTTTCTCCACCCCATAGAAATAAACAACGTAACTACTAAATATGAAAAATAATACAAAAAAAACGGAAGCACTCAAGGTTGTTACTGTCACTCCAACTTACAATATCTTAATCTTCACACTATTATTAAACTGAAATATTAATTTAACAGAAACTAGGACACAAGCTCAAGCATGAAGCGTTTACAGGAGCCACTAAATCATTATCCAGGTCACTAGCTGTTAAACAATTTACTATACAGGTTATAACTATGTTAAAACATTTCTTACAATGTAGGTTAGCTTGCATCATGTCATGAGCAGAAGAACACTAGGATAATGAAATCCATCATTTTCTTATGTTCCGTCTGCTCTTCTTCCTCCATCCTCAAACAAGTTTGCAAACGGAACCCTTCATTAATCAGCAAATCAACCAAGTGATGTTAATGTCACTTCAAATAAAAGCGCATGCTCCTAAAATACCTAGCAAAGGATTGATTATGTCCGATAAAAGATCTCAAACAACGACACAGAAGGAGACAATACGAGAAGCAAAAGCGAACGAGCTGCAAAGGCCTGTATCGTCTAAATCGATAGCTGAGAGAAATCATCACCTGCGGCGAAGAAGCCTGGACGGAGAAAGAGCAAGGAGGCGGCGGCAGAGAAGGAAGCCTAGGTTTCCGGCCATAAACGGCTTTAGCTGGGCCCTCCTGCGCGCCGGTTCCGATATTCCCACGCTTGTCGTCAAAGTGAAGTTAAACAAGTAACCTAGAATTATTCATCCTAAACATTCGAAATCTTAATAAAATGCAGTCAAAGTCGTTAGATTAACCTTAAAAAATACATAGTAATATTATAAAAACGTGCCCTAATAATTATTAGGGTAAATTACATCTGGGCTCCTGAAATTTGACAGAGATACAAACTGCTTTTAATTATAAAAAATTTTAAAACAATCCTCAAGGTATAATTTGTACTAGCATATTTGGTATTAGACATTATTAAAATAAAGGTAAATAACTGATTTATCCTTAAGATTTTACATCATCTAACATAATAAATTTGTTCTAGATATTTCTTTTTCTCAAAAAAGAAATTTTAAATTAAAAGAATGAACTTGAGTTGCAATATTGATTCAAGAAAATAAAATAAGAAAATTTTTAGAGATTGTAAAGATTAAATTAGAGAAAAATTTAATAATTATATTTAGTTAATATTGACTGCTCATATTAATAGAGACCATATTAAATAATAAAAATCAAATTGTGAGATAATGTGCTCATACAAATTATACTTGAGAGACTTCTGTGCTCCTATAAATCATATATAAGAAATCTGTCTTGCAAATTTTTCAAAACTTGAACCAATTTACATTCTTTTTCCAACCTCAGAAGTCCATATGCAAAAAGTACTATCACATTTTACAATTTATAATATAAATAACTATTTACAAAAGCGAAATGAAGGAAGTGTCGTAGCAACGTGTATCAGCAACAAACACGGCCGTCAAGCATAGCAAAAGTTGCTTTTAGGTTCAACTTCTTGTTGTTAGTTGTGCTCTATGTTGATCCCATGTTCATGTAAGAGTTGAAAAGATCAAGGGTAAATAGTATCTGGGTCCCTCCAGTTTACTCGTTGGCAAATAGGTCCCTCGAATATTTAAATGTAGCAAACTGGTCCTCCAGTTTGATGAAATATGCACGTAGGTTCTTGGACCGTAACAAATATTAGAAATCACCTCTCTCTCTCCTCCCGATCGCTGCGCAAGGGCGACGCCGCCGGACCCCGGCGGCTGCGCGGCATGTGAGACCCACCGGTGGCGGGTCTGGTGGCAGCGGGGCATGTGCGACCCACCGGCGCCCGCGCGGCCGCCGGCGGGTTGCGCCAGCGTCACCTGTGAGCAGGGATCTGGAGGAGAGAGAGAGATGTCTCTCTCTCTCTCCTCCTGATCCCTGCGCACGAGCGATGCCGCGGCCGCGCGGCGTGTGCGACCCACTGGCGGGTCACGCCGGCGTCGCCTCTGCGCGAGGATCGGGAGGGGGGAGAGAGAGAGAGAGGCGCCTCTCTCTCTCCTCCCTATCCCTGCGCACGGGCGACGCTGCGGGCCGCGCGATGTGTGTGACCCACCGGCGACGGCCAGACCGCCCCGCAGCCGCCCACTGCCGGTGGGTTGCACACGCCCCGCGGCCGTCGAACCTGCCGTCGGCGTCTTCCATGCCCAGCGATCGAGAGGAAAGAGAGAGGTGATTTCTAACGTCTGTTACGGTCCAAGGACCTACGTACATATTTCATCAAACTGGAGGACTAATTTGCTATATTTAAATATTCAAAGGACCTATTTGCTCATATAAGTAAACTAGAGGGACCTATATGCTATTTACCCAAATATCAATGAAGCAAACCATGTACTCCATGGAGTTTAGGGAGAAGTCAAAAACATTATGGATTAATGAGCTTTGAAATTTTCAAAGTTTCTTAGTTAAAAGAAGTGAAATCCTAGAACCCACTTCACGCACCAAGTAACTTTGAAAGTTGGTTCAACTTGGGCTTAGTTAACTAAATTGTCAGGTTAAAAGTAGTGTAACGAATTCAAACCTGTGCAATCTGATTTTCTCGGAAGCCTTAAGAATTGTCTTGATACAAAGGTAAAACTTATTGTACATATAGCATAAACTAGCACACAGGTTCTAGCAAGAATTGTCTGATAAGCTACTAAATTAATCGAGTGTATAATTATTCATATCACTATATATGTTTAAAAGTTTAAGTTGCTTTAACGATTGAGTCTTAATTTTCTAAACTCTTTTCAAATGCAACCGAAGTTTCAATCATCGTGCAGCTTGCTCTTTTTATGCATATTGATAGGGAGAAAAAGATGATCTTCTAGAATTGACATTTAAGTCTGATGATTCTGTGAGATCATACTTTCGATAGATTCAAGTCAATATGGAGACGTAAAAGTCACGTTGAGATTTTTTTTTTCTAAATTATAACTGCTTAGATTCAGTCTAAGTATATAAAAATTATAAAAGCATGGATTATTTGATTATCATCTCCATGTACTGGCCAAAGTCAAAGAGAAAGAAAATGATGTGGAGATTTTTTTTATTTTTAATTTTTTTATTTTTTTTATTTTTTTATGGGATGATATGTAGATTCTGAATTGCTCTATTGGCAGCAGTTCTGCGCCTTGCCTTTGTCCAAAATAATAACTACCTTCTTTATTGTTTTATTTGAATTTGAAATATTCCCTCACGTGCAGCTCAGGTGAAATTAGACTTGAATCCAAGATTGAAATTAAAATTTAGGTTGGGTCCAGTTATCAATATATTCTCTCAACCGTATTATGTGAACTTAATTTATGACAAACCTTTCAATATTTTGCATTCTACTTGGATCCAACAACAACAACAACAATAACCAAGCCTTAATCCCATTAGGTGAGGTCGCATTTTTTAATTTCATTGTGCTTTATTAGTTACCAAATTTTTATGTAAGTTTAAGCAACTAAGATCACTCCTTATAGTTTCTTATCATGTCTTCTTTCGTCTTCTTCTTTCTCTTTATACATGGGTAAAATTCAATAACTCAAATTTTCTAACTGAAGCTTTAATCTGCTTACGATTTAGATGTCCAAATCATTTAAGCCGACTTTCTCTAAGTTTATCCTTAATTGGTGCAATACCAACTTTCTTTCAGATATACTCATTTCTTATTCTATCTTTTTGTGTATATCCACACATCCACCTTAGCATCATCATTTTTACAATATTTATTTTATTTGTATATTTCCTCTATATCCACAAATCCAACTTAGCATCCTCATTTTTGTAATACTTATTTTATTTGTATAATTCCTCTTTGCATGCCAGCATTCAGCACCATATATCATCGCTAGTCTTATTACAGTTTTATAAAATTTATCCTTGATTCTAGATAAAATTTTTCTATCGCACAACACACCAGAAGCATTTCTCCATTTTACCCATTCTGTTTGAATTCTGCTAATAACTTCATTATCTATTTCACTAGCATTTTGTATGATTGAAGGTATCTAAAGCACTCATTCTTCTTGACAATTTAATCATCAATTATAACTACAACCATAAATAAGCCTTACTCATTCTTTTGTAATTGCTTTTAATTTCGAGCTTCCTAACCCACCCTTTGGAGGGTAATTCAAGTAGTTCAAATGGCGTTAATAAGAAGTTCAATTGAAGGACTAAATTATAATTGTGCTGATCGTAAGTGTCAGCAATTCTTATTAGGGGTGAGAGTTTAGTTAGAAGATCGAAAATTACTTGAAAATTGGTTCATTCTTAGCTTGAATTGAACTTTTCGAGCCGAGCCACGAGCTAATTTTTTGGCTCTAGGAATTTTTTTTGAACCGGCATTAGATCGAATGGAGTCGGCTCGGATTGAATCAATTTAAACAAAAAAATATAATATAAATTCAACTTGAGTCGGCTCGAGTCAAAATAATTCGAACCACAAGCCAATTTCAAACCAGCAATTTTTTTTTAATCAAATTGTTTTCACTCTTAATTCTTATATGAGATTAATTAATCTATAGTTTAATGTCATGCCTTCAGATCAAAATCAAAAGCAATTTAAATTTTAGAAAGAGTCATTAGAGTTAGCTCCAATATATAGCCAAAATTTTGATTTAGTTAGCATCATCAGGGTCTGTTTGTTTGTAAGATTTAAATTTAATAAGATTAAATTTAAATTTAAATAAAAATATTTTTTTATTAAAAATTATGAATGATGTGAAATAAAGTTAGTTATTATATTGAGATATTGAGAAATGTGATATAAGTTAGTTATTATTTTGATAATATGTGATAATATGAAATAAAGTTAATTTTTAATATTAAATTTTATGTGAGATGTAAGATGCTTATTTAAAATTAAATCAGATCAATTTTGAACTGTCAAATAAATAGATGCTAGAAGAAGCTGGGTGGCTCGTCTCAAGGAAAGCAACCTCAGATGGCGACTCTAAAAAAAATCTTAGCTATAATTAAAAAAAATATAATTAAAAATTTTATTTTACTTTTTTTAAAATAAAAAATTATTTTATATCTTATTTTATATAAATTTTAGTATTAAACAATCACTTTATTTAACATTTAATATAATTTTTAATATTATTATTTTATTTTATTTTATTTTATATTTACACATTTTTTTTATAAAACAAATTGGGCCTAGCAGGCCAACGAGCTAAGCTGGCCCACTTGGTTGGTGGACTTGGTGAACGGTTTTAAGCCCAAAAGTCAGGTCTGGCTCGACCAAGTGAAAGCCCGCCTTACGCCGACTAGCCCATTGCTTTGGCCTAGTCCATTACTTGCAAGTGAAATTAGATCGGCGAACAATCGGCAAACGGAGCTGCAAGCGCCGCCGCGCTGCATTTCCTTGTTGGACAGCCGCCGTCCCCACATATTATCCCCGCTGCATCGTTTGCGGTAGCGCTATCATCAACGCAGCTACCGATCGGGTGCAGCACCTTCATCCCTAACGAAAATTTCAGGTTGAAGGTACCCGCTACCTCTGCTACTGCCTGGCTCATCTTCCTCGGCTGACGAGGTGATATCAACACGTACTGATTTCTGATTGTGTCGCCATCTGGAGGCCATGGAAATTGCGCTCTTCTCTCCTTCTTCCCTATTCGTTGAGGAGGAAGAAGGTATCGTGCATACCCCGTTTACAACTTCAATGGAAAAAACAGAATAGGTGATTAAAAACTGCCACCTTGTTCATGTTGTCAGAGAGAGACGTGGAAGAAGCGGATTTGCAGGATCACCAGCAGTACGTGGAGAGAACTCATACTTTTTCTGGAATGGTATTCTACCTCTTCGTGCTGATGGTTTAAGTTATAGCACGTTCATACCCTTTTTACAGGATGTATTCTTCCTTTTTAATTAGTGTATGAGTGTTTGGTCCAATTTATGTCAAAATCACACGTGTCCGTATAGATCAATATCACCCTTATCTGTTGTAAATCATGTTTGTTTAGCCCATTTAAAATTAATTTGGTTAATTTTAACTAGGCATATCACATGCCATAAACATTAATATTAAAAATTAATTATATTTCACATCATATACATAATTCAAAATAAAAAATTACTTTTATTTCACATCATATTAAAATAATAATAAACTTATATCACATCTTTCCGTATTTTAATATAATAACTAACTTTATTTCACACAATTCACAACTTTCAATAAAAAATATTTTCATTCAAGTTTAATTTTAATTTTATTAACCTTTGTAAACAAACAAGCCCTTAAAGTTTATATTATAGTGGTAGTCCTCGGAGTACCTGCAGTAGCCTTCACTTAGTTTGGAGTTATTGAAAGCTCTGACATGGTTTCAGGCTTTCAGCTAGCTAGCATCTCCTATTGTGAATATTCTGTTTTATTCGCTTATTACTTGTATTTATAGGTTAAGAGCATGAAAATCATATTCTTATTTTGTTAGAAATGTTGTATGCTGTCTTGTGCCTTAATGCCAAACTATTTTTGGGCAACTTCTTGGACTTATTTTTTCCATTAAGCTCCATGTAAAGTCAATTTTTATGATCCTAGCCCAAGTCATAACTTCTTGTCTATCCTTCTTCTTCTAATGTTGTGAGTTATGATTTGGATCCTTTCACATTTGCGTAGATGGGCCTCTATACCAACCGATACGTTGCTTTCGTTGGACGCCAATTATGCTTTTTTACTTCAATCGAGCTTGTATTGCAAAAAATATATGATTTTGATCTTTTTTATATTATTTATTTGTTAAGTCAGAGACTTAGAGAGAGCATAATATGCATCTACTTTGATTAGATCAATATATATTTAAATTCAGATTACAATAATTGTATTATATATCAATTATATATTATTTACATCGAGTTAATTGATTTGAGTTAGATTTAAAGTGAAACTGAATCTAATCTATTGATATGTATTTAAACTCTTATCTCACCTAAATAATCTGTAACTAAAAGGAAAACTATTAAATAAACTTTATAATATTATTTTAAATTCAAAAGTTTTTAAAATTCAGTTGCTGTTGAACGATATTTTTATTTTTTTAAGCTAGATTGATCATAATATTGTCTTTAGTTGTATCAATCATGTTTAAAAAAATGTAATTAATTTGAAGAAAGTTCAAAGGATATTTTTGAAATTAATATCAATAAGGTGTATAAGTTATTCTAGTCAATCATACGAGCTACACTTTAAATATGAGAATAGGATGCATTATATACAAACATATATATATATATAACTGTTGTATCTTAAGTTCTTAACGTATTTGTATCCTACTTTTTTAAAATTAGTCATATCATATTTGTATCGTCGTATCGTATTTGGACTTCATAGCTTTCAATTGATCCTTTTCATGGGCTAATGTTCAAATCTACAACCTCTCTTGAATTTTAGGAGTGAAAGTAGAAAAACAAGAAAGAGTTGAGGCCAATGGAAGAAAGCATTGGAATAGAGGCATTGTACAAACCTATAGGGAGATAAGTAGGGTACAGAGAGTATTGGTGAAGAATGACAAAAAAGGGCTGCTTTTTGTCTAATAGAGAGAGAAAAAACTAGTAATTCAGTACAAATCTGCATATTGTTATTTTATGTGTCACTGTCAATTGGACAATGTGGAAGGTGCCTGAACTAAGGGATGGATGCTAAACAATTCGCCCTTTAGATATAATTTAACTGTTTAATGTGATCGATTACCTTTAAGAGGTGAACTAAAGATACCAAGGTTACTACATTTTATGGGCCACTATTGTAATGGAAAATTAAAACTAGTGAAAGCAAAATATGTGCTTGGTCACATGAATCTGATCGCAGGAATTGGATGACCCAACAAGACTACTTTAGAAAAAATCATGAAATTTTCTAATAGTTCGAGAAAACACTAGGGATGGTTCCTAAGGTGATGTAGGCTAAATTTGACACGTTAATTTTGGTATAGCTAAACCTGTTTACATAAATAATATACCTCAAAAAGAAAAACAAAGTAGACAATGATGCCAAATTTTCTTTCCTTGGTGGACTTTTTGTAGTATAGCTTAAGTGTGTCTAAGTTTTGTTTCATAACAATCTTCAACACTTTCCAAGGATTAAAAACTATCTTAGAAACTTAAGAAAAGTATTAGTCCTTAAATCTGAAATGATTTTTATCATCAAAATCATTAAGGTTGATAGAGTTTTAGGGTTTTTAGGCATATTCATGCAAATATATGTGTTTAATACAGTGATAGACACAAGGCAATAATGTGTAGTTAAAAGGAGCATAGGCTAAATTTTTTACGGTGCATTTACTTCAATGTAATAGAATAAAGTTGAAATGGAATTATCATTTGAGAATGGAATTTTCATTCCAAGGGGAATGAAATGACAATTCATTTGTTTACTTGGATGGAATAGAACTTAAAATGTTATAGAAAAGAAAAGTACTAAAATACTCATAAATATATCTTAATAAAATTTCATATTATTTATTACTATTAGATTTTATTTTAGACAAACAATTAGATCAATGTACCTTATATAAGTATATATATACGTAGTATATGTGTATATTTATATGTATATGTATATGTATGTGTATGTGTGTATGCGTGTTAACAAAGGTAATTAATATTTTTAGCCCACAAGAAATAGCTATTCCTTGGGTGGGTGGGAGGAATGACTTTCATGAAATGTGGAATAGTGATTCCTATAGAATAGCTATTCCACCAAAGTAAATATGAGAATAATTATTCCATATGGAATAAGGTTGGAATGGAATAGTCATTCCATCCAAGCAAACACACCCCTTAGTGCTATAGTTATTTATAAGAATGATAGAGAGTTGGAATGGTTCCCTGTACTTCACTCTTTTCAAGGTTGATAACTAGTTTCAATTATCTTTCTCAATACTGGAATGTTTGCAGCTGTTGACAATTCGGGAGTTTTCTTTTCATCAATTCAATGCAAATCTGCTTTGGCCTGGAACCTTTGTCTTTGGTGAATGGCTATCAGAAAATAAGCATCTTCTAGAAGGAAAACACATCTTGGAGTTGGGAAGGTTAGTCAATATTTCTGGTCTAATAAAGTATTTACTGGATTCAAGTGCAGTGTCAGTTACAAGAAAAGGTTTATTTGCGTTTAAAAATGCATGCGCTGCAGAAACTTGGAGATGTGCTCTGGTTTTTAATTTGTATAGATTGTACAGCTATGTTTCTTTTCTGAAAATATGTACTCATTGTTTTGCTTTAACAGGTGGAGTCTAACTTTTGAAATATTTGTAGCAAACATATTTGGTTACTGGTGCTTCCAATGCTTGCATGATTCAATTATGGCTTCATATAACCCGGCTATGATGGAATAAAACCACCGCATTTCTTTTGTTTTGTAATGTAAACCAAATCAATTATTCAGAACAATGTTCTGGTTTCAACTTGTCTGCTCGATGTCCTAAGTTTCCCATGAAGTAACACTTGTTCCTTGAACTGAAGTACTTTCTAAAAGGTTTTATTTGGACATTTTCTTTAAATATTTTGGAGAGCTTACTGCTTTGGGAAGCAATACTGTGAACATCACTAGCTTGTCATGTATAATTGCCCTTTCACACTTAAAGACAATGACAATAATAGAATCTACATCATGTTGGGTATCTGCCTGAATTCATTATTGGATAATCAACCATTGCAATAATAAATAATCATGTTGATAACTGATACATAAAAATTTAAGCTTCTTATAGATTGCATCATTGACAGATGTTTTATGCTCTGTTAAGGACTATAGAATCTTACATGTACAATCAAAAAAAGAATAAAAAAAAGAATCTTACGTGTGTACAAAATCGTCAATAGGATAGCTGATTTTGTTATTTTCTTACTTCTATTGGTGATGTAGTGTGGGTATGATATCTCTTCCACCAGAGTTTTGCTTGAACTTCTCAGAGGATCTCATTTCTTCTATTTGTTGTATTTGTCTTTCTTTTTGGTGACATAGTTGAGGTTGAGTTCCAAAAGAAAAAGAAAAGGAAGATTTGAAAATTCGATAATTAGTTTAACTTAATTGACTTATAAAAGCCAATATTGTTATTTTGACTTTGAGTGGAATGTCTTGTCTTTGAATATCAATAAAGCACTTGTTTTAGATTTCCAAGGAGCATGATACACTTGTGAAGCTTTTGAAGTTGAGGGTCCCAGTTTCATCAATATTAATATGTTCTATTGTCTTTGGGCATGAGGGGATGTATTGAAATGTTAACCCAAAATTCTTGTGTATTGAAATTTGTGGATAGAGCCAATTGGTATGGTAAACAATATGGCAACAACAAATTGTAATGTAGTTGGGTTCAGCTACATGGATTTCTTGTCACTCTTCACCTCTATTTAAATAGTGCTATCCATTGTTCAAAGTCATTCATGATGGCTGCATCTCAATTCATTATTGATCTTCCCATGCCAATGTTCTCACAGTTGCAGCATAGTAGATGTTTTAATTTAATTGAATAACATTCATCTTTTACAGTGGAACTGGAGCGTTGGCCATTTTCATCCGAAAATCTTTTGGAGTTGACATCACTACATCGGATTTTGATGATAAGGAACTTGAAGAAAACATAGCTCACAATTGCAAAATCAATGAAGTAAATGTCTTGCCGCACATCAGACGTAAGTCCTATTTTGTAGATAATTATGCAAATGCTCATGTAGTTTTGTCTCTTTTTCTTGAAGTTATTCCTCTTGTTGAGGTGTGTTCTGTCATACATGAAGTATGCAAATACAAATGCGTGTGAACTGGTCCGCTTTATGAATCAGTTATTATTCTACTACGTGTTTAACTTTCAACTGCATAATGACTTTGAAACACTTGTGTATATAATTTTAAATTCAGTTACACATAGTTCCTTTAGAATGAAGTTCAAGTTCTCCACTTTAATCTATGCTGGCAGGCTTTAGCGAACTCGTCAACTATGTAACTTAGCAGTGAGGCATATGAATTGACCTTTGGACTAGAATCACATATTTACTACTGGGAACAACAATTTGGATTGGCTTCTGAATTCTGTTGATGGATACTCGAAGCATGTTTTTTCTGGTTCTTGCATACTAAAGATCAGAATATTCTTGGTTCAGATACTTGGGGTGAAGATTTTCCAGTTTCTGAACCATATTGGGATTTGATCATTGCAAGTGATATCCTATTATGTAAGTATCTTTTTTCATATATTAATGATCTTATTTTATCTGTATCTGATTATGCTTCAACTTCTTTATTCTAGACGTGAAACAGTACTCAAACTTAGTCAAAACTCTGTCGTTTCTCCTCAAATCATACAAGCAAAATAAAAGCAATGAACTTGCTGGAAGTTCTGAAATTAGGAGGATTGTTACTGTATCAGGTAAAGCTAGAGCACGTCTCTGTTATCCATAAGGCTATAAGTAAACAATATGTTAAAATTCGCAGATTAGCTCAGCTTATAAGAGTTGGTTTTATGATTGTTTGTTAAGCTTATCAAAAAAGGATAAACACTTATTTAGATGCCCGAATAGTAAGCAAACAAGCTTGATAGATCATGTTCTCGGCTTGTTTTTCTGTTTGTGTATAGGCTTGCCTATTTTGTTTATGAACATATATGTTTATTTAAGATTCAATAACATGCTCAATATAACATATACTGGTAATGTATAGTAGTGTTATGCTTAACGATAGCTTGATATTGACTACTTACAATGTAGTATGAGATTCAGTTAACATGTTGGGATCACATAAAATGTTTTGTTGCTTATAGTTTTTTCTAAATAAATTTTGTATCATCATATTTTTCTTCATCTTGTTCTTTTGTTTATTTCTATTGCTTATTTTTTGTTCATTGATCTTTTTTGTCATCTAGTCTATTTATTTACCTTTTTGTTATATTTAATATTAGTAGTTTTATTCTTAATTTATCCAGTAATGAAACTTGTGACTGTTATTAGTGTTTTGTGTTTTATCTTTACATACCAAGTTTGTTAAATTACGTAAACTTGATTAACCTCGAGAACGATTTGATCTCGAAAATAAGTTAAATAAACTAGCTTAAATGAAATTTTTTAAAGCTCAACTCATGTTCAAAAAAACAAATAAATAACCTCGATTTATTCCTGACAGCCTTATAAGGCCTATTTTTTTGCAGGGGAGGAACTACAATTGCAGAAACCTTTGTTCTTGATGAGCTGGCGACGTCGGATTGGCGGTGAGGAGGTAAGTTTTTTCTCTAGTTGTGAGGATGCTGGGCTGGTTGTTAAACATATTGGCTCTCGTGTATACTGTATCAGTCATTCCTAAATGATATTTATGAGTAGCTTCAAAATATTCATCATCCTTACCTTATGTCAAGCAATTGTTTGAGGTTAGATACATAAACTCTTATCTGTCTATCATTTACTCGAAAATTTGATAATAAAAACTATTCACACAACACAGAAAAATGTTAGTAATAGTAAAAGAGTAAACATGTGGAAGAGAGAAAAGAAATTTTCAACTAGAAAATGCAGGAATTTATGTAGTTCAGTAGCTCACTGTGCTTATATTCACAGCCCAAAGGAGTATACATTAAATCCACAAAACAAATTCTTTTCTCACTAAGGCAATGGAGAAGCTCTTTTACACCATTATACTACTATCTTCACCTTCTATGTTTCACTCACCTAGAATCGATACATTTTCTCTTTTCACTTGAAAGAATTGATAAAGAAAGATTGAGAGAGAGAGAGAGAGAACAAAGAACAAATGGAAAACTAAATAAAAAAAGCAATGTCACTTTTCTTCTTCACTGTGTAAGAAAATATAGTTTCCACTAACTCTCTCTGGAGTGATGATTGGTACTCCCTTAGGCAAAGTTTTAGTAGTGTCCCTTGTAATTGAGCTTTTCACAAAAACAAGAAATAGAAAATTCACAATATATGCAAGCCATATGCTTTGTGATTATATATATATATATATATATATATATATATATATATCCATAAAACCACCGAGGTAGATAATATCATAATAAATAGAGCTACACACATAATAACATACTCATAAATAATAATATTACAAATAAGATATCACAGAATTAATAGAACTATATACTAAGAATCAACGCATATAATAATAGTTGTAACCTGAATCAATCATTTCTCCCGTTTTGCTACACATCAAAACTAAGAGGAAAGACGAGCTACATATGAAGTAATATGGTAATACATCAATGTGACAAAATACAATAATACATCAATCTAATAAAGATAGTCTTAAGATTCTATTTAGTTGGAGGTTATTTTATTAAAAAAAAAATTCATCCCTAACATATAAATTTTAATGTAAAAATTTCACTTTATTCACATTTTATATAATTTTTAATATATTTTACTTAATTTTTTTTTATTATTATTATTTTTAATAAAATGGTTGGAGGCCATTTTGGCCATATCATAGCCTCCAACCAAACAGAGCCTCAGAGTTGAGCACATGTTTGCAAATATTCCTATATGGGATAAAACAACAAAATAAATCTAAATATTCTCATAATGATAAATATAACATGAAGAAAAAAAGATCAGCAATTGTCCTTAGGTGGTAAAGGTGGCGGTCACGGATAGTGTACTTTGGACAATAATACTGGAAGATAGGTTCGTCGCAGTGCTGACGAGCCCTAAAGGATGACTAAATATCTTTAGGGTAGGGTTATTGAGATCACTCCTAGTGGTTCCAATCTTTATTTGATATTCCTAATTACATTGCATATTTCTTCTCTTTTTCAAGCTGGCATACTCACAGAGATGTTGTCGATCAACATGATAAACGTGTTCTTGTATTTCTTTGATCAACTACACCTCATGATGCACACACTTTTCTCAATCGGAGTTTTTATGATAGGCATTTTTATATACTTTTTTTTATTTTGGATTATATTTTGCCTATTACCTCACATAATTGCATTAGAGTATGCACTGAGCATTTATATATGATGTATGCTATGACTCAATCATATGCTATCAATACAAGTTTCTAAATCTATTCTCTTATTTGTAGCATAGATCACTTCAACGAACCGACTTCACCTATATGTTGTACTATCACATCATTATTGCTTTTCTTTGGTTCATTTGGATAGACACTTCTCAAAGTTAGATCCACCATCTTCGCCACAATGATAAGATTTGCCATAGCAATATGAGTTAGGTTGGACTCATTGTAGATGATGCCCCTTTTAGTTGGCGTGGTTAGAAAGAAGCTGCCTAGGAAGTATGAAGATAACATAAGGACACAATGATATGACATAACACGACATAATATGCCTACACTGTAATTTTTTAAATTACAGGACAGACACTACAAAGCATGTCAAATAATATTATAAATTTTTATGTGATTATGTAAATTTAGTATAATTTTTGCTCAATATTATAGAAGCACTTAAAAAGCACGGAAGCGATATGGAAATACTGGAACATGACACGTGGGATTTACTTAAGTGTTCATGCTACCTTAGTTGTTGTGCTTCTTAAGATCCCAAGCAGCATCCACAGATATAGGAGTATCACATTAATTTAGAGGTCCCACAGCATGTGGCTGGAGTGCATCTTGACATGCACTCACATCGATTTTTTATGTCATGATAAGAAGCAACGATTTGCTAGTTTTGAGACTAGATTTGACTAGAACTTTAGTCAACTATTGGATGGACAGTAAGTGATGATGTAGATTCATTGAACTTTGTGGTAGCCATCGTGCTCTTATGGCTCGACAGAAGGCATTAGCTGAGAAGATGGTTTGACACTATGACGAACTCACTTTTCAGTTTTATCTTCTCAAGTATTACCATCTACGACTGCAACCACCACCTAAGTATGCTTGTTGATCCCCTTTCTTTATGTTAGATTTATTATTATGAGAACATTTGGATTTATTTCGTTGTTTTATCCCATATAGGGACATTTGTAGACATTTTTTGACTCTTTTAGACCATCTTTGTCACATTGATGTATTACTATATTATCTTTATATATATATATATATTATGTTGCTCGTTTTTTCTCTCAATTTTGATGTGTGGCAGAGGGGAGAAATGATTGATTTAAGTTGAAACTATTATCAGCTGTGTCGATTCTTAGTATATATGTTGTCAAATTTATTACGTGATATATTATATTTTTATAATAATTTGTGATATATCATTAGTGATATTTTATTATGGTCTTGTTGTATATGAGTATGTTATAGAGTGTGCGACTCCATTATTATAACATTATTTACTTGGATGATTTTATGTACATATCATAGAGCATGTGACTCGCATATATGATATTTTTTCTAGTTTTTGAGAAAAGCTCAAGTACAAGGGAAGTTCTGCTAAAATTTTGTTTAAGTACCACTCGAAGAAAGTTTCACGAGTTAAAGAAAACTATAATCAAAGGGGAGTGCTCTTGATTAGTTGAGAAATTTTCATTGGGTGAATTTTCTACACCCATAGTTTATTATTCACACATAATATTTTAACTTAAAATAAATTTTTCATCAAAAAAGAGGAGATTATTAGTTCCTTCTTGATTCTATTGACATTTTTATTTTGATATTTGGAGTTTAAGTTAACCTATTACTGATCTACATTCTAATTGATTCTACAGACGTGATATAAGTTAGAATTAAATTGATGCAATATCTAAATCTTACTGTACGAAAAAAGAGAAAGTGGACGAGGATGAGTCGAAGTGTGACGACTGCCTCGGATCAGGATAATAGATCTTTTTCACTGCTCTAAACATTAGATCTCACATATCTCCTATTCATTGGTTAATTTATTAAGAGAACATTTGATTCAAAATTATTATGATACATCATTTTATATTATTTGACAAAATTAATTAATTTGATAACATATTTAAATAATATTAAAAAAATTGTAAAATCAAATGGCATCTAAGTCTTAGTTATAATAGAGAGTTGATATTAAATTAATTTTTTATAGTTAATTTTTAATATAATAATATCAAACTAAATAAATAATAGTTTAAAAGTTGTATTGATATCTAGGTAAAACAGAATTGGTTCAATTTTATCTAAATATTTTATATGTATTATTTAAATTCTAATATTATCATTAAACAGACTTATTTAGTTAAACATCATTACATTAAAAATTAATAACTAATCATTTTAATTTTATTTTTTTATTATAATATCTAGATGTCAGGTGATAAATTTATATTGATAATCTTATAGATATTATCTAAATGTATTATAAAATTAAATAATTAATTTCTAATAAACGCCCCGCTTACCTCCTTCGTCATCATTAGGCAGTTCCCTTGAAAGAATTGAACCGCCCCGCGCAAATCCCTCGCTTTTGCACAATTTTCTTCCGCAAATCCCCCATGGAACTCCAATTCCTCTCATCAACATCGTCGAAGATCACAATCGATTCAAAAACCGCAATCGATCGAGCTTCAAACTTTGGATTTCATGGAGTCGCCCTCGCCGCCGTCGCCGTGTTCCCCGTCGTCGCCGAACCGCCTGAAGTTCGTCTGCAGCTACGGCGGCCGCATCCTCCCCCGCCCTTGTGACGGCGTCCTCCGATACGTCGGCGGCGAGACCCGCCTCCTCTCCGTCCCCCGCGGCATCACCTTTTCAGGTAATCAATTAAAGCTTGATCGTCTCTGTTGTTGTTCTACATACCGGCAATTGAATTCATATCGCTCATCGTTCGATCTGCTTCTCCGGCGGGCGGAACTGCAGAGCTGAAGGAGAAGCTGAGCGGCACGTTCAGCGCCGAGCTCGTGGTGAAGTATCAGCTCATGTCGGAAGATCTCGACGCCCTCGTCTCCGTCCGCACCGATGACGATCTCTACCATATGATTGACGAATACGACCGCCTCGAGCGTGGCGCCCGCTTTCCCACCTCCGCCTTCGCCCCCCGCTTCCGCCTCTTCCTCTTCCCCGTCGCCGCCGCCGTCGCCGCGTCGCCGGAGCCCGCGGCCAGCCCTGAGCAGCGCTACGTCGACGCCATTAACGGCGGCCTCTTCACCATCTCCTCCTGCGGGAACTCGCCGACCTCCGCGGTCGAGTCGTCATTCATCGTCGCCGGCGGCGGCTTAGGCCGAGGGAACACGGCTGCAGCAGCTGCCGGCGGAGGCATGCACCGGGTGAGGAGCACTCCGAACCTCAGCGGCGGAGGCGGTGGCGGGTCACAGACGAGCTCGCCGAGGGCATACCAGAGGGCAGGTGGAGCCTTTGCCTATGCCGGCGGCGGTTCGCCGTTGAGGATGGGAGGATTCCGGCAGGAGATTGGATGGGGGTGCAGCTGCGGGTGGACGGGCGGTTCTTCTTCATCGCAGATGATGAGGAAGTACATCTGCTCGCCGCCGACGAAGGCAGGGGGATCGCAACTGGTGGGATCCCCGCCGAGAAGGCCTTCTTACCATGCAGCTCCGCAAATGAGGAGAGTTATTTGGGAGTAGGACTTTTTAATTATCATTATTATTATTATTATTATTATTATTATTATTATTATTATTATTATTTTATCAATAAATATTATAATTTCTAAGTGATCATAAACAAACCTGTAAGATGACTAAGCTTTAGTGATATTCTCAATCTTGGAGTGCATTTAGAAAATAGATTAATATTAATTGAATTAAATTTGAGTTTTTATTATATAGTTTCAGAAAATTATTTTTAATTTTACGATGTATTTAGGATTTCAGATACAGCTAATAAATTAGTTAATTGTCTTGAAAATTATATTAAATTTAAATATTAAGAAATGCATCTAATGTAACCTATTGTGTGCAGATCATAGGAATGGCAACATGTGAGTTTAAGTCGGATTTACAAATACTCATACCCACTCTGTTATATATTATTCATTACCCGTACCCATCTCATACCTATTTTTACCCTATTTCCTCACTAATATTAATAAAAATTGAATCATTTTACTCTATTTGAAATAACAAAAATCATAATTACATAATAAATATTACAAAATGAAAGTAAAGCTTTATATTTTTTCATTTTCAATGCACTCTTTTTATTTAACTTTATATAAATCTATATAAGAATAGATATATACATAACGAGGCGGGACGGGTATAGCTGTTTCATACCCGAACCTGGCCCATTTCATAATGGGACGGGGCGGATCGCAAGTCGCGGGTAAAATTTGAATACCCATCCCATCCCATTAAGGGCGGGTTGAGGCAGTTTAATCGGGTACGAAAACAAATTGCCACCCCTAGCAGATCATTTTAGACTCATTCAAAAGTTCCCATTATCTGATCTGTAAATACAAGTTTACCAATAATCAGACCACCAACATAAAAAGTAAAATAACTCTGGCAGACGCATAAAAATTTCAAACTAATTTGAAACAGCATTTAATTCTCTAATGCAACATCAACTCATGGAACACCATGCAGCAGACAAATGTACAACCAAAAATCATCCAAATGATTTGATTGCAGCTTCCTCAAATAATATGGCAAAGAAAACTCTGCTTCATTAAATAAGTGAAATAGCTTCTATTTGAGGTGAAATATTGGTCTCTCTTCAGTAATGTTAAAAGTAATCAGCACTACGTGGATCATTTCTTAATGGTGATTAGTGTTACTGAAAAACAAGATCAGTAGAACAATGAAAATACTTATCCAAAAAAGCACATGAAAGAAAGCTTAGAAGAATATGTGATTCTGAATTCACAAGAACAGTGGTAAAGATTTTATATTGATTCACACACAGCAGATTTTTAATATAATTACATGATCTTGTCTGTAACAAAATATTTTCAAATCACATGAAACAAAAAAAGGCTTCTTGTGTAAAAATATTGTGAAACATTTTAGAAGAGAATTTTGTTCTGACAATAAAGCATGACAGAACCACGATCTTTAATTCTTTATAATGTTCAACAGGCAAAGATAACTAAAAAGAATGAAATGAAATGTAATCAAATAAAAGGGGAACTGGCTAAAATGAGCAAGAAAGATAAAGAAAGAAATGAAAAAACTATAATTTTATATATTGGCCAAAAACATGCAAATGTGTATGCCAGTATCATCTTTGTTTCTTGCGAGCCACGAAACATCGACCTCAACTATTCCGGAAAACTTTTGAATAAGGTATATAAGATAACCATCCAAATTTTAAAAGCAAAAATAACTTGTTGAGAGATGCTGGAAATTTTGAGGGGTCACTGAGCTACTCAACATCTTTCATATTAGACTGCAAACAAAACTAGATGGTCAAAAAGAAAAAGGAGTTTTAAAGAAAAAAAGATTTTACCATTTTTTGTGTTAATAGTGCCACACTAAACTTTAGGATTTGACCATTCTCTAGCTGACAAATGTCAAATCTTGACATTCTCTAGTCAACATCAAAACATTTGAGCCATGCAACAAATCCGCTATACTGTTCAACAAAACCAACTTTTGAGGTAAGACCCTAGGCAATCCGTTAAGGAAGTCGAGAGATGCAGAAGGAGAGAGAAATCGGTAGCAAGGGAATGGCAATTGAGTAAGCTCTCATTTTCAAAAAAAAAAAAAAAAAATTCAAAAAACAATTGAAGAAGCTCGCATACACACTAATACACACATACAGAGAGAACGAAGTATGAAATAGTGAAATGGCATACACGCTCACAACTCAGTTTGAGGCAGAACAAGTTGTGTCCTCATCAACATTTGCTTCTTATCATGTTAGAGTTGGTGAACAAAAGGATGAGGTTTCTTTCATTGCTATTTTCACCATGCTAGATACTTGTTGGATCTGTGGAAAAGATACAGGCACTGGCAATGTTCGAGATAGAGCAATGTCGGAAATGAAAAGAAGCTCAATATGCATACCCTGGAGGTTACCTACATCTTGAGGCTGCTAATAATAAAGCTATTCTAGATGGCTACAAAAAATTTGCTACACTCACTGAGTAGGAGATGTGACGGATCTAATTAATTTTTTAAGAAAATACATCTGGACCCCCAAAATAATCTAAGTTCAATCTCTCTTCTAATTTATCTATCATCCACTACCCTGAGGAAGTCGAGGGATTTAGCTCAACAATTGATTCTGTCAAGTGCTACAACACATGACATCCGCCACAAAGGTATTTTGAGGTTGATTGTTGAGATTTGATGGCTCAACAGTAGTCAAAACCAAAGATAAATCCTCAGAATTTTAGTGCATTGTGCTCATATAAAAAAATGATATTAAAAGTTTAAAATAGTTCCCAAAAGAAATTCACATAACCTTTTTCATCTTTGTATATACATAATGAGGGGGCAAAATAGAACGCATATCTTACTGATGTCTTGTCATGTCTGGTTTTCTGCTCCGCATATCTACTTGCTTTAGAGGAATGATCAATGAACTTACTAACAAGATTTAATGTCTTAGGGAACAAAGACTTTAAAGAAAGAACTACTTTCTTCTGGAATTAAATAAACATCAGCATAGATCACAGAAAATCTAAAAAACAAAAAGGATTAATATACATAAGTTTGAAAGAGCGACAACATACCAATTGATATTCTCCTTCCCGAAAACTGAAACAATGACTACTTACCCATTGATACTCTCCTTTCATGAAAATCAAGAGGGAGAGAGCATGTGCTGCATACTACATTATCAACCAGTCTGTAGTTTTAACTTAAGGTACGCTTGTCAAATGATTCCACTGTCAAGTTTGCAGTGAAGGCAGGAACTGAGTTCATTTTTCGCACAAAGATCTCAACCTGAGATGCCAATTTAAGCTCAGTCTGCTAGGACTCAATCTGAATATTTTAGCAACATAATTTATTCAATCAAATTAAACTAACAGTTCAACATTCGGAAATTAAACTAACAGTTTTTCCAAATCCACCAGTCACGGCATACCAAGAAGTATTATTGTAGTGTTAGAATTATCTGTGAGAGCTATTAAATATTCAAAAAACACATATTTTGCTAGTCATATCGTAAAATATGACAAAAATAATAGTAAACGTCATTATCAACTTGAGAAGCAATGAAGAGAATATCTGGTCCCATATTTCCATCAACCTTAACTATTTTTCAAGTCTGTCGAGTTGATTTAACTGCTTCATATTCAGGGTATTGTTGTGTAGATGGAGGTAAAACTTGACAAATTTCAATGATCCAAATCACTCAAGGGTTCACTAGCATATAGCAAGAGTTGCAGTTGTCAGGTAACTTGCTTATTATCAAGGGTAACTTTGCTTAAAGATGTCATGGTACCTCATCCGACGCTACCCCTAGAACCTGGGTGGATATGGCTTAAGCTCTTCCATGATTCTCAAAACAGACACTAGCATAGTCAATATATCTCATAAGCAGCAAGTACTGAGTGAGCATTAGTCCAACTTCACGGCTTAACATGAATCCCCAGAGGAACTTGACCTGTTCCACACTGATGTAGTGACAGAGGGCATTAGTAAATTCAACGCAGCCCATGTGAAGAAAATTGTATTGAGCATAGGTGACATTTGGTGCACCTAACCCACCATGTAGGGACCATCGATAAAGGGCAATAGAGTAGGGCATACAATGGCTGGCCTTGGAACTACGAGGTCCCCAAGTAGACAACATGTTTGCTAAAAGATTGGCTTTCTACATAAAAACTCGAGTGGGTTACATTTGAATTGGGGTATGTGTGATGCTCTCTAGGTAGTCACTGACTCAACCTGGATACACAATGTCATGCCAAGTAGACTAGATTGAAGTGTGGTGGGGACACCTCACATTTTACTGTTAACTCATCTCAAACAAATTCTACACCCGATGACCAAGATCTCACCACATGGCAGTAATATAGATAGATGAGCCTTAATGGATTTGACATGATTGGTTTCACTAGAGATTGTGTCCCATTATGGGTGATATATTTTGAGCAGAAATTTTAAAATTTTAGCCTATTAGTATATATTATATCCCTTTATATAATACTAGTACTTGATACGTTTTTACATGATTTTATTTCTACATTTCAAATATCAAATTGTAATAGTCTATTTAAAAGGCTTTAGACTATTGTAGTGGTTTATCTTAAAAAGAGATAAAGTCTGAGTTAATTTGTTATATCCTAGTGAAATGAAAGGCAGGGTATTAGAAGAAAATCCTTAAATATCTTAATCTATTTAAAGTACCTACTCGAAGCTCTTCTCCTCACCCCTCGATCACTACATTAAGTAATGTTTTTTTGAACAAAACTACACAGTAATTTGAGTGACCCAAAATTGTTTGTGACCATGCTCTGTACCTATGGTCCCTCGCATGATCCCGCTTGCATCCCACTCGCAACCCCTATTTTAGCCTCATACAAGATCTCACTCGCCGCCTCGTCGGTTCTTGGCATACAAAAATTCTTTAGTACCACATCACCTCACAGATCATCAAATCCAACTCAATTCTATATTTAATTAATAGATTACTTGGCTTAACTTCACAATTCCATATTCTCGTAGCATTATATTTATATTCACAAATATAACAATAAACCAACATAAATTTTAGGGGAAAGAATTACCTACCATATGTTTTAGATGTTAATCTTACTAGAGGCCGAATCCAACTCGAGTGATTTGCCTGCTTCTTTCTTTTCTAGGCTATGGTTTACCTGTATCATGCACATGTCCAACACTTTCTAAGATCAACCTGTCACAGATTAATTTTCCTCTTTTTAAAACCGTAAAAGAGTCACCCTTCTATTCTTCCCTTTCCTTCTTCGTCTTCTTCTTCTTCTTTTCCTATTTCTTGCAATTGCTGCTGCAGCCTTCCTTGGCTCGGCGAAAAGCAGGCAGGCAAAAGCTTGGGCGCAGGCAAAACAACAGAAAGCGGTTTTATAAATCAATTAATCCTTTTTTTTAAGACATGGCAGAGAGGGAACATGGGTGGCGGTGTTGGGCGCTCCTGGCTGCAACTTCTGATCGGCAGAAACATATTTTATTAAACAATAAATGACTGATTGAGAAATTGATTCAATTAGAGCGATTCAGAGCTCTAATCTATGAATTCAGACTATCTATGCGATCCTCAGAGCGAGGAGAAGTTCTCTATAGCATCAATTTCGCAGATCTAAGACTCGTCGTCGCTGAAGGTAAATAATTTCATTTTCTCTCTACAAAAAAATCTACTCATCAAAGGTGATTCGCATTGAACGAATATTACTATTGCAACTCTCTAAATCTTACGAAGCTTTCCATAGCTTCAATTGCACAAAATAGTAAGCGATTGTCACCGGAGATAAATAATTTCAATTTCTCTCTCTATAAAATCTACTTATCAAAAAAGATTCACATCAAACGGATGCTACTATTGCAATCCTCTTGATCTTACAAAACTAATCGACTCCTTAATTACTCAAATTAACCTCCAGATGATAAAATGGCAAAGTCAAAAGTTACCAGATAATTTTCTCTAAAATAGAAAAAAACAGAGAAGTTCAAAAATAGCTACTTTGAAAATCAGCCATCGAAAAATAAAAAATATATATATTAAAATGGTTGAAAGGAGTTCGATCGAGCAATCTGAAGCTCGTCTGAATAAATCGAGGCTACCTACACAATCCTTAGATCGAGATGAAGGTAATTGATATATCAATTTCACAAATCAGTGAATGGTAGTTGTCGAAATGAAATAATTTTATTTTTCTCTCTAAGCAAAATCTGCTCAATAGAGAAACCTAAAACTGATCAGAGACTACCTATGCAATTCTACCAGTCATGCGGAGCTCATCGATATATTCTTCATAAAAATCAGCCTTCAGATTATGAATCATCCAAGTTAGAAGATAACTAATTGATTTTCTCTCTCTAAAATAGTTCAGTATGCTTAAGGGCTTCCATCAACTGAACCTTCTAAAAAATCAAATATTAAATTATTAAATGATAAAAAAATCCCTTCTATCTAAAATTCTGTCGAAAATCCCTTCTATCAAACATTATCTTCAAAAATAACCATCGAAAATAATATAAAATATATGAATTAGGGTTGAATACTGTGAAATTACAAAGAAGGTCCTCTAATTATGAACTATTTCATCTAAGTAATGAATGAGACAAAATAAAATAAATTCATATGGTTGATATTCTAAACATCTACTATAGAAGTCATTCATTTATTAAGAAGTTTAATGAAAAAATTTAAGGAGAGAAAAGAAAACCTACATTTGGTTTTTATTGATTTAGAAAAAATTATGATAAAGTCTCAAGAGAAGTACTTTGGAGAGTTTTAGAAAAGAAAGAGATTTGCACTGCTTATATTCAAGTTATTAAAGACATGTATTCCCCACCTAGTGGGATTAAGGCTTAATTGTTGTTGTTGTTGTTGTTGTTGTGGTTGATATTCTAAACAAGGAGATATTTCAGCCCTCAGGTTTAAGAACAGAGTAAAGAGAGTTTTTGGACAATTGCAAATAAAAACCTATAAATATAAGAAATTTTATTTAGGTCTAACAAGATATTTCTTTCACAGCTGAACTCAGAAGGAGAGAATTATGGATGAACATATGTAAAGGTCACCTAATTCTCTAGATATTTTATTTTAAGTTCTCAATCATATAAATTTAGAACTTAACAAAGATAAAGAACACCATCCAACCTTTGGACAGCAAAGTGGGAAGAGCTAGACTATAATCATATAAATATTTGCTGGAATTATAATCAAGGACCTATGGAGATGACTATTTCATTAAGTCCACATCTAAAGATAACTTTAAAAATGATTTGAAATACAATAAGAAAAACATCAACTATCTTCAGTAATAAATCTTCTTTTGAGGCTAGAATTATGGATGAGTATTACACTATCGCATAAAAAGTCCCAAAATTCTCTAATATTTCACTTATGTCCCAAGTGAAGTTTAATCATGAATTGTTGGACAAGTTGATCAGTATTGGTCCTTGCCTTAAAAAAATTTAAATTCTCGAAAGAATTGTTAAATCCACAGTCCAGGACAATAGTGGTGCAATTACATTTAAGTACCCAAAATCTATGAATTTTCATTTGGGTCCTAACTTTTGAAATTTAATATTGCACATAGACATTATCTATTCTATGATGCTCCAAATTCAAACTTATGATATTCAAGTACATTGATGGCATATTTACAATCAAGTATCCATGTTTTTCAAACATCTCATTTAGGTCGGAAACTTTCATCTGGGTCCTAAAACACAAGAATTGCACATGACTGTTAAAGATAGAATTCATGTACCACATGCCCTATATTATGAGAATATTTACTTAGGTCCGTTCTACCTCCAATCTACAAGAATGTCTCTCTACTTTGAGATCATTCAAATTATATTGAGGTGAACAATTATAATTTATGTCAAGTTCTCAAATTCTTAAACTAAAACTCTAGATCTTCAAATCAAAATCCTCAAGCATTCAAATTTCAATCTTCAAACTCAAATATCCAAATCTTTGAATCCAAATCTTTCAAATCTTCAAATACCCCAAATCTAAATCTAAAGTCAAGTTCTAACTCTTTAAATCAAGTTCAAAACAAAAATCCAAACCTAAATTCAAATCAAACCTCAAGCCAAATCTAAATCAAATCCAAATTCTCCTTGGAATGTTAGGCTATCAAATCCCCTAACACCCAAGAGTTCCTAATCTGACTTGACATGTTAACATTCAGGTTCTAAATTTAAATCCCCTTGGAGTATTAGGCCTATCAAATTTTCGAATACTCAAGAGTCCCTGAATCGATTTAGTGGTTGAGCTCCCCTAAGTCCCTCAACAAATCCCTTGACACTCCAAATTGTCTATGATTATAGCAATTAAGCAATCCAAGATATCTTAATTATTGTATTCATAGAAGCCCCATAGAGTCTAACTCTTAAACGACTCTATAGCAAATTCTAACTTAATTCACTGGAATGTCTCCAGATGATGAAACCCATGGTTCTTGACAAATTATTCTGTAACTTTTTGGCCAAAGGTTTAAGTGAGTTAAGATCATTGGTAGAGCCCTGGACGATGGAACCATAAAATTTTGACAGGGTTCTTCCTTTATCCCTATCCATCTTTGTGCCATTAATTTAGTACGTTAATTCTTTCCTTGATCAAAAGTTTCATTCTTTGAAAGGAGATAGGTAATTAACTACAAAAGCTTACCTTTGAAGACAATCGTCACAGAAACTCTGAAGTCCTACAGTCATCACCTATAGGGTGAAATCAATTTGCCTTAAAAGAGAGAAATTCTCCAAATGTAATGTATATTTGTTGATTTCTACTTCTTGAGCGACATCCCAACTCTTCTCCTCACTATCTGATCATTGCACTAAGTGATTTAAGAGTGTTCCATCAACTTGCTTGTGACAACTCAGCTTTCAGGGTTTCTTGCAAGACTCTGCTTGCTTACCGCAACTTTGTCTACACATCCAAATGCATGCCTTGCTTGCCTCCTCGCCTCAGCCTCCTGCACAACTTTGCTTGTCGCGTTGCTTCAGGCTCCTTACATGTAATCCACATCACTGACATGCGAGCCCCTCAAGCTCCCCCTTTCCTGCACCACAAACGAACACTATCTCACTATACGGCTCTTTTCGCCTATATAATGGACGTGAGCCATCGAGCCCCTTCCGCCTTCATCATAGATGCATGAGGAGCCTAGCTCCAACCTTCGACACCTGTAAGCCATTACCCAACACCAGATCCGCATTCCAACAACCCTCTTCATCGTCACCATCATCTTCTCCTTGGATCATAGTCGATTCCATTCCCACTGGATTCTCATAGTCGCTCCTTTAGCAGAAATGCTCGCCCACCCCTCAGTTGGATTCCACTAAGGCCTTTCACTCAAGATTATTGCAATATCATCTTATTGCTGCTACAATGAATGATTCTTGATTCATTAGACAAGGTAAACTCGAAACTTAATTTTGTAACTTGAGATTCATGTGAATTTGCTTGGTTTGCTCAACAGTGAGATCTTTAAAATTATTTGAGAGTACTATTATTGGATATTATATGTTTGTGTAGTCCTTATAATTTGTGTGTATTCTAGCTCTGATAGATTGAGTTTGCATGCCACAATATCACTAGGTAGACTCTTATTTACCTTGGAATAATTTTCTTGATGTTTTAAATTGTTTTGTCCGTGAGATTAAAGTTTTTGATTAGTGCATAGTTATTTTAGAAATACAGTTGCCGAATTTTGTGATCATTCACCATTTGATTTGATCTCTGAATTAGTCACATTCATACGGTCTTGCATCAAAGCGAATTCATTAATAGTGAATGTGGTAGCATCAAATGGGAGCCCAGTGTATCCCCAAGGGGATTAGCAACAAAGGCTAAGACAATGGGTATATACAAACTACTACCCAATTTGGTTCCATAACACAAAGATACCTTTTTGTTTCTCCATGTGCCTTTAATCACAAAACAGGTATACATCATAAAGATTCATGCAATTAAGTAAAGAATTCTCAAATATGACTTTCAAAAAAAGAATTCTCAAATATAAAGGTTCCAAAGTCATTCTTCCCGATTCCCATTTTTAATATCCTTAAATTTATCTTGCGAATTTTACAGTGCTTGTCCAATACAAAGTTCAAGAACTCAATAAATTTGTTTTCAATAAAATTAAGATACATGCATTCTAATAAAGGTAAGAAACAATTCTAGGGACCTCAACAAAATATGCAACTTCATGCATAAACACAAGGTGTACATAATACCACAAAAGCTAATTGCTTCCTTAAAAAATCAAACAAAATAAGCAAATCAAACTCAAAAATCGTTCCAACATTGTCAAAACATCGGACTAAGTTGAATACAAGTTCGATAGATATCTCCAAATATTTCTACGATTTAACCTTATCACAATCATTTTTTTATAATATGAGCTAAGCATGTGAATCTACAAATTCCAACATTGCCATCCACGTGTCAGTTCTTCAATGGATGTGCACAATTTGGGCATCCGTACATTACACACCTAGAATTTTTTCTTCTTTAATGGACAAAAAATCTTTAATGGATAGGACAATTACTGTATCTTGTACTATTTGTACTAGTTATATCAGAACCTACTGATTAGAAATAGTGATTGTATTCTTACAAGAAAAAAATAACAGATACCTGCCGAGAAATTTCTGGCTGGGAAGTGTAGTCGTTTTCCTAAAATTCAAGAGGAATGTTAGCCTCACATTCAATTCAAGTGAACAATGTTGCAATATTCTCATGCTTTTGAAGGAGAAATTACCATGATGGTTACATTTCCAGATTCATATTCAAACTCAAGTTTTTCATCATCGTTTTGTGCATATATAGATTGCAAAGTAAACCGTGTCACAGGAATCCCATTAGGACGTTGCTGTTCATCCATCACTATCTGCAAAGTGAAAAGCCAAATTTGAAAATCCTAATAGAAGGCATATATATACAAGCGGACATCTTACTCCAAACAATAGAATTGTTAAGGAAAGCGGTAAACGAGCGTCTTTTTAAAAAATAAACAAACTTGGAATGACAAATTACCGACAAAGATATAGCACATCAACAACCATGAAAAAAGTCAAATCACCCAAAATAAAGTTTGTAATGCCAACTTAACAAGAAGATAGTAACATTAGATTAGCAATTTCCAAAAAAAATGAACAAAATAAAACACAATTCTGAGCAAGTTGGGCTGGCTACGTGGATTGTCTTCTCCATTTTCAAAGACAAACAAAAAAATAAATTAATATGAAGCAAAAGGAGAATCAAAGTTCCTACAAAATAAGCAACAAAAAATCTTAAATTGTTTTAAAAAAATGGAAAAAAGAAATTTAAGGAACAAACTAACCCAGAAGATGCTCATAAAATTTTAAAATGCCTAAATTAAAAAATACTGGCATTTGGAATATCTATGACGTATTGAATTAACTTCAATAATATGATTACCTTATAACCAAAAAGTGAGCAGCATGCTCTTCTAAATATGGAAATTTTCTCAGCAAAAACAGCCTTGTATCTGCTCTACAAGTAAATGCAGGTGACAATCAGACAAGCAATATAGAAGAAATTAATCCAAAGATTATTCTGAAGGGTCACCTCTCTTCACGCTTCTCAAGAACAGCAATTTGTCCCTTAAGTTGGGCAAGCTTTTCAGGTATGTCCACATTTAATACATTAGCTGTATCAATTGAATTGAAAAAGCTGCTTTGAATAACAGAATCTCAAAATTAAAAAGGTAGCCTAAAATAGCCCCCAAAGAATCTGGAGCACAAGTTCACAATAGATAGCATTTTTTCCCCATAACTCACTGAAACTTTAAATGAAAGCTCCCAAAACTAAATGTTGAATGTTAATCAGATTCAGGAAAAAATATGACATTGCATGGTGTCATCCAGAGAAACTCCATTAAATTAGAAAAAATTAAACCTGTCCACCACATCCAATACAATGTTCACAAACTAAATGTGCAAGCAACAACGTAAGACAATAATTGCAGTACCATCACAATGCTTTCGAGGAATGGGATGGATAAAGTTTCAGTTGACCAACGAAATAGAATGGAAAAGCTGCACCACTCCATTTAGCTTTAAGATGCTGTCATGCCCACAAATACTTCACAGGACCATGCAAATAGTATGAACATGGACAACAAATGCACACCCATGAAATCTCTTTGCACCTCTATCTATCAATCATATCAAAAACATACTCCAAAGTAGACGCATGAAGTTTTTGTGAGTGACACTTAGTACTTAATCCACTTGCTAAAATTATTAAACTTTGATAAGCATTTTTGTTATGTAATTTAAAACTTTTGTGTAATATGCTACAAGGTGTGTGGCCAAAGGCAAAGGGCAAGGGGAATAAGGCAGTCATTTGTTGAATTGAGAGTTGAGACTAGTAACCCTCTTTATTCCATAATTTATTTCAAAAATTATGATCGTTTTCCTTCTAACCTCACTAATTATCCCACAAATTTTGGTTATAACATGTCTACACTCAGGTAAAAAATCAAAAAGAAGAACGATTGATTGAAGATGAGAGCGCTAACAAAAGAGTAAGAACTGCTATAAACTGTCGTTCAAGAACTGAAGTTGCAAAACATGGAATGACATCGAAATTGAAAATGATTAATGTTGTGATAAAGCATGTAAAAGTAATAGCTGAAAAAAAAGAAGGGCACATTGCATGTGCCACCTTTAAAGGTCATTTTCACTCATCAACCCTCAAAATTAGATATTTACAAATTTCATCCCTACTTTGACAGCATAATTACGAACCAACCCTCCTTTCATCAACTCCGTCAACCTACTGTTTCTTTAACCCAACAAAAGGGTTGCTGGTTCGTGATTATGCAATCAAAATAGGAGGTGACACGTGTAAATTTCATTAATTTAAAGAATTAACATGTCAATGGAGTTAATGTAGCGAGGCCGGTTTAAAGAAACAATCTGTAACGTGCACAACCGAAGAGGGCAGTGAGTCCAAGAAAAAAGAATCACTAGTGCAAAATATGGCTCTTGGCAGATTTCTAGGCCTGATAATGAGTGGTGAACAAAGCTCCATCAAAGAAAATTAGGCTATTGGATCATGCCCATGTAAAAAGAAGGAAGAGGGAGACCCAAAAAAATATAACAATAAACTATAAGGAATGACTTTATACAATTTAGAGCTAAATGAATATTTGTTAACTGATAGAGTGCAATAAAACAAAGAATTCATGTAGCCGACCATACCTAGCGAGATAAAAGCTTGGTGGTTGTTTTTTTCTAGTTCTTACTGTTTGCTATTATCTACAAAAGGGAAATCAAACTTAACCAATAAATTTCTTGAACATTCTTATTGCAACTACCATACTCCTCTTTGATCACATTTAACACAACACAATTGAAGATTCCTTGTTGACTTCTAGAACTACAAATACTTCATGTGCATAGTGGACTAATGATCATACTCAAAAATCATCATTCAAAAAAAATCATTACAACTACCATTCTTATTGATAGATGAAGCCTCCAATGCACATTAAGAACAACTTAAGGCCTCATTTGGTTGAAGCCCAAAAAAAATCAATCTCCTTCAAAATTACTTGTATTAACATTTTATATTTATTTCACATCATATAAAAACTCAAATATAAAAAAGTCAATTTTTTTTTTTGAAAGGTGAAAATTAATTTTATTTCACATCTTGCACAAATTCTAACCTTAAATCAACTTTATTTCACATTCTATACATACTTTTAATAACCTTCAAAAACTAAATATTTTAATAAAATAAATAATTTTTTTACATTCAGCACAATTTTTAATAATAAAATAATTTTATTTCACATTATAACATTAAAATAATTTTCTTTCCTTCTCTATCTCAAAAAACCTTAAGACATCTCTAAAACATACTCCAACATCTGGAGAGCATCCATAGGTACAACCTAAAAGCAAAGAAAGTCCAAGTAGCCAAATGGGTTTCACACTTTGTAGTTGCAAACAATATGTTGGATCAGCTACATAATCACTCAGAATGATGTCAAAACTTAGTTCCCAGATGTTAACGCAATAATCAATGCATGATCAGTTGACATAGCCCTATGACTAGATTTTACCAACTCAGAACCCCTTACAGGTTCTGCAAAACAATTTCCATCAATTAACCATGGGTCAGCCATTAGGTATTGCTAGACCTTTGAAAAAATGTCCGTGATATTAATGGAAATTTTATTATTTTAAATGCATCATTTCAATGGAGTTGGCCAGTGACAACCAAGTTTGAAGTGCATAACTGTTCTATCAAAAGTTAGCTACCAAACAGCTATTTTTACAACGGGGCAGCAATTTTCACTTACCCCAACACGCTACTAGAAGCCCCAAACTCTTGGCTAACGTCCAACCACCCACATGGAACCACCACGGCTATTTCCATTGACTGTTAATCCATAATTTATCTTTTCTCTATTATCTTTATCTTAGATAAAGTGAAATAAGAAACCCCCCGCTGAGACATTTTCAGATTAAGGAAAATGTGAGGTTCACTAAAACATTAAGTCCAAAGAGCTGAAACTTTCACTCTTCTCTTCCCTTCCCCTCCAAAAGCCTCAAAGAGCTTCAATACCTGATTGTCCCTTAAGCTCTTCAATAGCCTGCAATTTTGCTTGTGCTTTCTGCAGTTCAGCTTGTAATACTTCTATAGTGCGTTTTGCTTCACTATCGACGCCTAACGTATTCACCATCCGCAGAACCTTTGTGTTTGTTGCTAAGTAGTCTCCATGACCCAACTAGAGAGAAACAACGAGTGTCAAAGTAATAAACCGGTAAGCTTACATAAAAACAAATAATGTCAATAGAATACATGAAGGTAAAATCAAGTTGAATTCATCCATTAGAAGGAGGGCAATGCCAAAAACAAAAGAGATCTATTGAATTGAAGTAAAGAACAAGATAAAAATGCAAGTCAGAAGTGATATTTAACTCTTTGTGATGTTGACTGTAGTATGATTGCAACAACAACAACAACAACCAAGCCTTAATCCCACTAGGTGGGGTCGGCTACATGAATCCTTTGTTTCCATTGCGCTCTATCAGTTACCAAATTCTTATCTAAGTTTAAGTAACTAAGATCACTCCTTATAGTTTCTTGCCATGTCTTCTATGATGTTGACTGTAGTATGATTGCATTAGCATAAAATTATTTAGTCTGAAAGTGGTATCCAACTATAATTATCAGAGTAAAACATTGAAATACCATATTAGATGTGTACCCTAATACCATAATTTCACAATAGTCATCACGATACAGTAAATGCAGGCAAGTGAGACTAACAGAACATGACATTTTCCGCCTTACAAAGTTTGTATGAGTATAGGCATATTTGAGCATTGTTGCCAATGCATGCAGGTATGCAATCTATGTATATACATAACGGCCAATCCTACTGGGTGGAAAATTCTTTGACACACTTTTGACTGACTACGATCAGTACTTCACTTTTAAAATCCTTTTTATAAATTACTCCCATGTTAGGCCTATACAATGTACGAAGAAAATCATAGAAAGGAGAAGATCATGAGAGAAATATGTTCAAATCAACAGATAAAAACTACACAAAAATATCCATGCAATTGTTTACATTAAAATCCAAATAAACTGAATGCCAAGCACGAATCTAATCACTGTAAGAAGAAAATCACAGAGGAGAAAGATCATGGGAGGGATATGTTGATACGGATAAATAAAAAGCGATAATATCCACACAGCTGTTTGCATTAAAAATCCAAATAAATTCAATGTTAAGTATGAATCTAATCAATACATGAAGAAAATCATCAAAGCAGAATCACCATGGAAGATCTAGAAACTGCAATAAACAAAATAACTTGACCAAATTATCAACTTTAGTTGTTGCAACAACAATATACAAAGAACAAACACTGAAGCCAAATTTCCAAAAGAAAAATTCTCCATGCCTAGAGAAATCTAAATACATTAGAAGTTCCCCAGTATAGCTTAAAAATAGCAGACTTATCGCTATATTCTTATCCCTAATAAAATATGAACAAATGAATAGAACGTAGAGGTGATATCATTTGTAAGTACATACAATTTGGCCATACAGTCGCTGATAGAACACAAGAAAGTACAAGTGATACAATCTATGAACACTCCATCCAAAGTCAACAATAATGTCCTCCGCAGGTTGGGTACCATTACCATGAAAATCCCAAAATCATTCAACCACCAAAATCAACATCACTTCTGATGTGGGACAAAATGAAAATGATATGTGAATTTATAAAATCAGCTATTTCAATTGGCAATTTATCAAAATTAGGAGCAATTATTTTCCAAATTATCTTTATATGATACATCAGAAATTAGATCACATAACTGAATCATTTGAAATTTAAAATTAAATCAAATTGTTTGATAAATAACAAGTAAAAAATTAGAATAGGGCTTCTCAATTTGAATACAACAAATCAGATCAAAAATTCATAATTTAAATTAGCAGTTCTCACAATTACAAATTCCAACAATAATTGAATTTGATCTCATAATGTAAAATCATACAGATAATCAAGTCAAGCAAGTGAAATCAAATTATTAGTGAATAACTACACTCGGAAAGAAAATTCTACATCGATCATAATAATCCAAATCAGGGCTAATGAGTTTGGGTAGGGAATCCACATAGCTGGTTTGACGGGATGTAGTGCACGATAAGAGGTGGAACCAAGGCACGAGCTAGTGACCTTGGAGATCATTCAACATAAGCAAGGGGCAAGAGCAAACGTTGTGTGGTGCTTAGAGGTGGGTCACACATGCGAATGACGCCAGATGATGCAATCATGGGATGAAACTCATGATGCAAACATAAGGCTGAAGATGGCGGACAAAAACAGAGGTGTATGAGCTTGGGCTCAATAAATGACACTCAAGCCAAAACAGCGTTGGAGCAGCCGAAATGTGAGAGCACGACTCTAAAGTGAACAATGCTAGCGTTAGAGGGTTTAGTGTGGTGCCAAAGCTCCGCTACATGTGGTGAGAATGGGAATACACAGGCTAGGAAAGAAGCAGCTTGGGCATAGTGCACAATGCTAGCTACCAAGGTGGCTATAGTGCAAATACGGGCTAGACCCATCAACATCACACAATGCCAAGATTAGAGAGATTACCATAAGGATGGTGAAAGAAGAGGTGGGCAGGAAGAAGTAAACTTTTTTTTAACTTAAAAGATAACTAGGATGTTAAGAACTACCCTTTTCTTTACCATGATATTGATTTCCTCACCCTTATTTATTTTACTAAACTCAGAATGTCATTAAAACATAACTAATATTGCATGACAATAGTTTAGGCCTCTTATGTATAGACCCAACTACGTTTGGCATTCAAAATTACAACATCAAAGCACATTTAATATCACATAATGACAATCAAAAATTCAAAAATTAACATTTGAAAATTTTTGCCCAAATAGAATAGTAATAATGAACGAGAGTCTCCAATCATCTTGGTCAGTTTACAAAATTAGTCTCGGCTCATCAGTCCATCTAACTTGATTTCATATGGTAAAATCTTCATCGTCAACTATAGTACATACTTAGAATAAATCGACAATAGGAAGGTACAATCTCCCACCAACTTTGCAATATCACAATGCACTATAGTATAAAACAGTACTTCATCCCAGTATGTATAACTATAAATGTGAAATTGAAGGAGGAAAAAAATAAGAGAGGAAAGAGAGAAATGATATAGAGGCAAGGCATGGAAAAGGGAAGGAGAAAAGAAGGGAAATAAGAAGAGGGAAAAGTGAAAAAGCATGTAAAAGCAGGTCAGGAGTAAAGGAAGAACAGGAAGAAGTAACTGAGAATTTCTGACAGGTGGTAATATTACTTTTATTAAACATGAAAACGGATGGCAAAGTATAAAGGTCTTGCCCACATAATAATGTAGGAAAACATTAGAAATTTACTGAAACAATAGAAAGGTTGAAACTACAACATGTCAAAAAGAATAACATAAACAAAATTTTATTTAACTATTGCCTAAAATAATTCAGAAAAAACCACGAGGACCTGAAACTGGCCTCAATAGCATTGTCAGGAACAAAAATAAAAATCCATAGCAAAAGCATTAAAAAACTATAAAAATAGAGAAACATAGTATGTGAATGAGACAAATATATATAATATATATATGAGCAAGAACAGTGAGTAAAATACCTTTGACTCAAGTAGAGAAATTTCAGAACGTAATCGATCCCCCTCCCTCTCAAGTGATTTCATTTTCCTGGTTTCAATACTGAGCATCTCATTCAATAGCTTCACTTCTTCATGCTCGCGATTAATCACTTCCCTCTGCTGGTTTAAATGATTTTCTAATTCCCTAATAGCATGTTCTCTTTGCTCAAGTAGCATTTCAAGATTCTGTACGCAAGTAACAAACATGAAGATAAAACAACTAGCCAAGATTAAATAACAAAACAAAATTGCCAAACCTTAATAGCAGTTTCATTTGCTTGTTCACTTTCAAAGATTCCGCTCTTTTGCCTACTCCATACAATAGCATCTCTTTTAAGTTTTTCACATTCTTCAGAAGCTGATGAAAGCTGCATGAATCAGAGATACAACGTTTACTGCATAAATAATTCATATTGAAAGAACCAATTCCACCAAATGTAATGGCCATTATAGATTTGGCGCACACAGTACAGTACTTTTCTAGATATTCAGTTTACATTTCCACTGCCGCAGCCAGATGCAACTTTCTTCTCATATTATACAAATTTGACTCATTAGACAGCATTGGACTCACTGCACAGATAGATGCATTATTCGTTTTTCACAGCCAAAGATATATACGAATGCAAGTTATCCAATTGTACTAAATTATTCATTTAGTACTTGGAACAAATTTCTCATAACCAAACTAAAGCTCTAAGTACTGTACTTTGAGCAACCTGGCATACAAGATCTGGTACGCAGAAGAATGAATTTTGGAGAAATCTAAATTCTAACTTGATATGAAAAGCAGATCATTAATTATAAGAATAGAAGAAACAGAGAGGTGAATGCAACTAACCATCAGCTCTAGCTGATTAACTTGAGACTCCAAAAGTTCAGCTTTTTTATTTGCCAGATTGCATTCTTTTTCAGCTTGTTCTTTCACAATATTAGCTGATTCGAGGGACACCTCCATTTCCTTCAAACGTGCATTAGCTTCTCCAACCTTCAGCATATTTTCAATTGTTTCCCTACAGAATGTATAAAATGCAATAGTCTACAATAAGCAACAAACCAATATACGAAACAAAAAAAAAAGCTTTACTCTCACCAACACATGAGACTAGCAGCACAACGCACATTATCCAATATTTTAAAAATATTTGTGAAATATTGAGATAGAAAGAAGAGGACAGCCTACTTCTGCAGTTGTGCAATCTTCTTGGGAACATCATCATAACATGACACGTCAGGTATCTCCTTCAGTAGTGATTTCCAAGATGTCAATTCACATTCCAACTTCTGAGCATGTATTTCAACTTCCCTTAATTTAGAAAGCTCTAATTCACCTTTTTCCTGGCGACCCCTTTCCTCCAACAACTGTTCTTTCAGAAATTCATTATCCAAGTGAGATGATTTTAATTTTCTTGCTTCTTGTAACTCAGCCACCTAGAAGAACACATGAAATTCAAATACACAAAAGTTTGACTGGTGTAACTTAAGTGTTGGATATGACAACGAATCCATGTTAATTAGAGGTTAACCTTTTTTTATTGTCAAAATTAGAGGTTAACCTTGAACTAACATCAAAATGGGAAAATTAAATGCCTGAATATATGCACCAAATGAAAGAAGACTATCATCCATTAAACATACTAAATCTGATCACATCTCCCTACAATGCGTGATATGCAAGAATATAAATAAACTAGATGTAGACATACTTTCAAGTAAATTTTAAAAAAAACTAGATGTGGAAATTCAAATTATATATCTCGCATAATGACTTGCTTAAATTAGGCCACTCAGTTCAAGTATTTTCAAGGTCAGCAAAAGAAAAACTGAAAGAAGATCGTTCACGATAATCAATCAAGTTCTCATTGTGCTTTCAAATAACTACAAAAGCCACTATCAGAGCTCACAAAGAATGCCACCCTTCACACATATATAGAAAAATAACTTCCACGTGGCTCAAGCATTCGTATATAATATTGGGCTAATCAGTTCAGGCATGTTTGTATGACATTTCAAGAGCTAAAATGATGTAGAACATATACGGAGAAAGGGGAAAATAATTTTTTTAAAAAGGAAAAAGATGAGAAGAAATGAGAAAAAACATTAGAGAATTTTATTAATTATCCAAAGTCTATTACAAAGATGTGAGAACTAACTATACAATTCTAATTTTAATGCATTGTTGTAGGGTCCTAAGTCCTAGATAAGAAACACGGAGAGTTGTGTCAGGAAATTGATAGCAAACGTAAAACTTATCAAATAAAACATGACATAAATCCATTAAGAAATTATGCTAAAGCTACATCATTCCCTGAAAGCGATGTGCTATATTTCCTAAATGCAATGAGAAATGTGCAAGCACCGATACATCAGTGCCCGACTGTAAGAATTCTCATATCATGGATAAATGTGGACGAAGAAGCTAATTCAAAATACTAAAATATAAGTCACTAGTATTAGATTATGAACTTAGAATATAGGTACCACGACAAACAACTTACTGAAGCTGGTAGATACTATGATTTATAAGAAGATTAATATTTTGTGCTTTTCAATAAATAAAATGGGTGGGGAAAAAAGCTAAAAAAATGGATTGCTTAAATTTAAAACTTTAATACTCTAGTAAGAATAGAACTAAGAATGAAATGAGTACAATTATGGATAAAGGTTGAAGGATCACGCAGTAGAAGTCAAGAGAAATATAGACATAATTATAGTTTTAAAAATATATAATTAATGGGATAACTATTAACATTATAAGTGTGTATTTCCCGCAAGTTTAAATGCAAATACAAAGAAAAAATTTTAAAATGATTTAGAAGAGTTATTATAATGGATACTTAAGGAGGAAAAAATGATTATCAAAGAACTAAATGGACAAGTTAGAAATATTGCTGAGAAATTTAATATCTATGGTGAATATGATTTTGGGGAGAGTAAAGAGAAGGGTAAAACTATTTTAGAGTTTTTCTTAACTTATAATTTCAAAATTGCAAATACTTAAAACTAGTATAATATTACTTACAAAGATGAGTTTTCAAGAATACAGATTGATTATTTTTTTATAAGAAAACAGATCGCTTAAATTGTAAAGATTGTAAAATTATTCAAGTGAATGTTTGACTTCTCAATATTGATTAATAGTCTCGAATTTCAAGATAAGAAACTCAGAGAGCATCGGTTTAGAAGATTTAAACATAAATCATAGCAGATTAAAGCTACAGTAAGAAAAGTTGATTTATTAAACCTTTTTATATAAAATGAGGAACAGAAATACTTAAAAAAATGACAAAAAATTATAACGAATGATCTTACATACCTAGAGCTAAATAAAAATTTATCAATTGATAAAATACAATGAAATGAGAAAAATTCACATAGCCAACATCACTTAGTAGGACAAAGGCTTGGTTGTTGTTGTCGTAGCCTTAACTAGCTAGAGAAAAAAATAATAAAATAAAAAGATAACTATTAGTATTCTTAAAGATAATTAGTCTCCCCAAATTCCTAAATATTTAAAGATAAAAACTAAATATCTTAGATTTAAACAAATATTCTCATGTAATAATTAAATTCTAATAAAGGATATCAAGCTTTGCATCATCTTCAAGCTTACCTTTATCTTCATTATTCCCTTCCACTTGAAAAGAACTCGACTTCAATGAGTCAAAATGCAAACACAACTTGTAATTTGGATTCAACATGAGATATCTTTCTTTTGTGCTCCAAGTAAAATCAATGTCATTTCCTAATCTTAATAATTTTGGAAGAATAACGCTAGGCAAAACAATAGGTTAAATATGCTATAATTAAATAACAAATCCTTCGTAATTAAACTAAGACTATTATTTAAATGATTAGTTGATTTAAATAAATTTACATTAAGTCCAAATTTGTGAAAGGTGAGGAAAGATTTGATGGCTCTAGAGAGAATAAATATGGCAATTGTTTTTTGAAAATCCATACACAAAAGAAATCATCTTGATGCAAAATTTACAAATTTAAGTACTGACGCTAATTTTTCTAAAATCAAAATCCCTTTTTCTCAATAATAATCTAGTGTATTTGCTTTACTTGCAGGCTATACGATCAAATCTTACCAAAAAGTCATCTATGAATGCCTTCATATCTTCTTGGAAAATGTTGAAATCACGTACAAATTTAGCAATAGGTTCTAAAGTGGCAGGATCTTGATTAATAGTAACTTCGCTCTCATTATTATGAATCATATACTTTTCAAATTTTCATTCCTTGCAACAAGAATGACATGAGAATAAGATTGATAGGTTGCTTGTGGAGTTTTATTTCGTTTCAACTATGGGCAAAGTTGATTCTTCTTTCTGATTAGTGTATGTTGTGGTTACAGCTTTATTGTGATATGCGCATATAAAGGATCTTGAAATTTATAGCGTGTTGAAAAACCATAGTAATACGCATCAAACGATTGCCAACAAAATGGATGAACTTAAACATGATGTGGTTTATAAGATATATCTAAACAAACATCATAAAAGTTTGTATTACGATATTTTTTTTGAATAAGTCATGGTAACTTGTTTCATCTACAACAACAAACCAAGCCATTATCCCACTGATGGGGTCAGCTACATGAATCTTTTATTTTTATTGCACTCTATCAAATAACAAATTTTCATTTAACTCCAAATATATAAAATTACTCCTTATAGTTTCTGGCCATATCTTTTTTGGTTTTCCTCATCCGCTTTTTACATGAGTAGGATCTAATAATCTAACTTTCCTTACTGGAGCTTCTATCGGCCTACGATTTATATATCGAAACCATCTAATCAACTCTCTCTAAGCTTATTTTTAATTAAGGTCACTCCAACTTTCTCACAGATATACTTATTTCTAATCTTGTCCTTTTGCATGTACCCATTTTTTTGCCTTAACATCTTCATTTCTACGACACTCATTTTATTTATGTGCTTCTACTTTGTAAGCTGACATTCAGCATCATATAACATCACTGATCTAACAACTGTTATATAAAATTTACCTTTAAATTTAAGTAAAATTTTTCTTTTACATAATAAGTTAGATGCACTCCTCCACTTTATCCATCCTTCTTGGATCCTACTAATAACATCAATATCTATTTCAATGTTATTCTATAAGATTGATCTAAGATATTTAAATTATTCACTTTTCTTAATAACTTGATCATCAATTGTCATCTCCCTACTACAACTGCTTTTTCATAACTAAAATTACACTTTATATATTCAATTTCTGATCTACTAAAACGAAAATCTTTAAAGTCTAATATATTTCTTCACAACTTGAGTTTCATTTTAGCACCTTCTCCAGTCTTACCAATAAAAATAATATCATCTACAAAAAGCATGCACCAAGGCATTTCCTTTTGAATGTGTACAGTAAAAACCACCATAATCAATACAAAGAGATAAATATTTAAAATTGAACCTTAATATAATCCAATTGAAATAGAAAAATTCTTAGTCAAACTTTTTTGTGTTCGAACACTAGTAACATCCCCTTTAATAACTTGAATATAAGCAGCTTTTTTTCTCTAAAACTCTTCAGAGCACTTTTCTTGAGACTTTATCATAAAATTTTTTTAAATCAATAAAAACCAAATGTAGATCTTTTTTTCTCTCTGTAAATATCTCTATTAACCTATCAATAAATGAATAGCTTTCATAGTAAATCTATTAAGCATAAAACCCAAATGACTCTGTGATACCCTAGTATCATGATGTAATATATGCTCAATCACTCTCTCTCAAAGATTTTAAAGTATCACTCATTAACTTAATTCCTTTATAATTAGCACAATCTTGTACATAGCCCTTATTCTTATAAATAAGTACTAATGTACTCTTTTTTTATTTATTTATTATCATTTTAGTGTTCAAAATTTTATTAAATAACCAACTAAGTCAAAAAACTCTATCATCTTCTATATATTTTCAAACATCTATTGAAATGTCATCTAGTCTAACTGATTTTCTACACTTCATCTTCTTTAAAATCTCCCCAACTTCAGCTTTAATTATACGTCGGATATTAGAGCAATTTCTATCTTCTTTTTGGATGCTAAAATCAGTAAGATTAATCATATTATCATCATCATCATTAAACAGTCTTTTAAAATAGCTCATCTATTTGTGTTGAGCGTCTTTATCTCTAAAAAATACTTTGCGATCCGTATCTTTAATACATTTTACTCCAGTAAAATCTTTAATTTTCTTATCTCTTAATTTAGCAAGCTTGTATATATATTTTTCTCCTTCTTTAGTGTTTAATTTTCTACAAAGATCATTAAAAACTGCCGCAGTAGATCAAAAATAAATAAAAAATCATGATAGTGTTCTTTTTTACTTAAATAAATTATTAAATTAACTAACCAAATAAATAAATATCTAATTTTATTGAAAAAGAAAATTAACATCAAGTCCAAACTCAAGCCCAAACATGATCTGTGAGCAAAATAGAGAACCAAATAAATTGCAACCTAGCTCGATGATTCTTTAATAAATCATAATCTTGTTGAATAAATGGGGAATCAAGCTTGAGAACAACAACAAAGGGTTGGAAGCGATCTAACATGCACACATAATGGGTTATGCAACAAAAGCTAGCACACAGGTGTAGCTCACAGGCTACAAAGCAAAACTTGGCCAAGGCACACGTAGAGAAGACCATGGGTTTTGGCGCACACGGGGCTAGTCTTGACGAACTTAAGCGATTGTGCCGCAACATGAAGGCGAGAGAGCCGAAATGCTTCTTGCGAGCGGGTGAGCGCTCACTGCAATTGGGGGGTGTGCTTACTACGGATGACCGAACGTGTGTAGTAGGATACGCGATCGTGTGCAACGGGGTGGGCGCTTGCACCGCCGTGTAGTCAAACGCGCGCATATGGTAGGGTGCTCGCATGCAGCCATGCGGGTGCGTCAAACAAAGCAGGCACCCGTGCAGATCTCTAGGATAAACGTGGATCTTAAACTCACTTCTAAGAATACTGAAGCTCTGATACCAAATAATGTAGAACAAAAATAGAAAAAGAAAAAATTGATTTAAAGAAATAGAAGAAGACAAGGAGGAATAAGAAAAAAATAGAGAGGATTTTCTTCAATCATCCAAAACAACCTTAGTTGTGCATCGTGATATTTTGATGACACCTAAATCCAACAAAGTCGAGTAAATTTGAACATTCTTCTATCTACCTTTTAGGTCTAATCAATAAGCTGATAGTAGTGGCAACTCCAAGGTGATTAAATCCAAGTAGTTTAGCCATTAATCGGCAGGTGATAGTACGCTCCCTACATGGACAGTGGCAACTTCCAGTGGTATATATGTGTCTGTTATCAACCTGTTATAAAGGAAAATGCTACTGAAATGTTAAGTGACTTTAAAGATTTAACATTACGATGGAAATGTGACCATTCAAAACTTAAGATAATGCCTCATTAGAATTCAATCTTCAAACAAAGACTTGATAAATTGGTCAACGAATGAAAGAAAGGAAGAAAGAAATAATGAAAATAAAATGAAGAAACAACAAAAATAAAAACCAAGTCTTTATCCCAGCAAGTAAAATTGGCTATATAAATCCTTTATTTTTATTGCACTCTAACAAATAACTCTTAATTTAGTTTTTAGTATGCAAGATCATTCATTATATTTTCTTACTGTCTTTTTCTGTCTTAGTCTTTCTCTTTTTACATGGGCAAAAACTTATAACTCAATTCTCATTACTGAAATTTTTATCGGCCTACAATACATATGTCCAAACTATTTAATTCAACTCTCTCTGAGCTAATCCTCAATTGAGTCCACTCCAATACTCTCACAAAAATAGAAATTTCTCATATAGTCTTTTTGTATATACCTACTCATCCATCTTAGCATCCCCATCTCTATGATTTTTATTTTATTTATATATTTCTACTTTGGACATGTTTGGCAAGAACTCCTTAAAAATGGGCAAAATATCTTTTTAATAATAACTTAAATTTATTATAAATTTAAATAACTTTATTTCACATTCAACACAAATTTCAACCTTAAAAATTAACTTTATTTCACATTCAACACAAATTTCAACCTTAAAAATCAACTTTATTTCACATTCAACACAAATTTCAACCTTAAAAATCAACTTTATTTCACATTCAACACAAATTTCAACCTTAAAATCAACTTTATTTCACATCCCACATACCTCCCAATATTAAAATAAATTTCTTTCCCATCAACTCTAGAAAATAAAATATTTTCTCTTTTCTTACCCAAATTTATCCTTCAACCAAACAAGCCCTTTGTATGCAAGCATTCAGCAACTTATAGCATCTTTAGTCCTACTATTATTCTAAAAATTTTACATTTAAGTTTGAATGAGATCTTTCTATCACACAATACCAGAAGCATTCCTCCACTTAATTTTTCGTGCTTGGATCCTGTTAATGACATTATTATCTATTTCACTATCATTTTGTATAATTGATCTGACTTATGCAAACTACTCACTTTTTCTGAGAACTTGATTATCAATTGTCATCTCTCGAATATAAGCACTTACATCCTAATTGAATTTATACTTCATAAATTTGATTATAAATCTATTAAGACAAACCTTTGAACACTTAGGCCTTATTTGGTTGGGAAACAAAAACACTAAACCCCTCAAAAAATACTTTCATCAATATTTTATAATTATTCTACATCATGCATAAATTTAAATATTAAAAATTAATTTTATTTCACATCCCACACATATTATAATAAAAAAATTAAATTTATTTTGCATCCAACACAACTCTAAATAATAAAATAACTATTTCACATCATAATATTAAAATATATTTTCTTTCACTTTCCACTACAAAAAACTTCAAATATTTCAAAAATATGCTCCAACCAAATAAGGCATTAGATATTCCTCCATAACTCGAGTTTTACTTTGGCCTCATTCTAATTTTATCAATACAAACTTCTGTAAAAAGCATACACATGGCACCTTTTCTTAAATGTTTCTAGTTGGGATCACCATAATCAATATATAAAAATATAGACCTAAAGCTAAATCTTGGTGTAATTCAACTATAATAGGAAAATAATTAATCAGAGCCCCTATATATTTGAATATAAGAAAGAACTCTCTCATATATGTCTTTAATAATTTTAATATAAACAATACAAATTTTTTTCTTTTCTAAAACACTTCTCTTGGAAATTTATCAGTCTTTTTCCAAATAAAAAAGACCAAATACAGGTATTCTTTTCTCTCCCTAAACTTGTCCATTAAACCTCTCAAATAGCTTCCATAGTAGATCAATCTAGCATGAAACTAAACAAATTCTATGATACTTTGGCATTACAATATAATTTATGCGCGATCACCCTCTCTCAAAATTTTAAAATATTATTAATTAATTAATTTTGCATTTTAGTATATGCAATTCATCTCAGGGTGCTATGTGCATTAAACGGTTAAAATTGAAAAATCGAACTGAACTGATTAAATTTAATTGATTTAGTTTGGTTTAGAACATATCAGTTTGGTTAATGATTTGATGATTGAATTTTTTTTATTAAATGGTTTGGATTCGGTTTCTTATATTTGAAAACCGAATCAACAAAATTAACCGAAATACCGCATACCATCATATGATAATGTACTTAAAATTATATAAACTATTCATTAATTTTCTTTTCAAAGTTATGATATTATTTTTTTATGATCATTTTTTTAGTTTTGTGGTCGTAAAATCTTGTAATAATATATTATATTGTTTTAAAAGTTTTGAGTTTTTTGGAGATGCCAAATTAATTAAAGAGAAAATTATAATTTTAACTAAACCAAACCGAACTGACCGAATATTATTTGGTAGGTTTGGTTTTCGATTTATAATCCTTTTTAGTTGGTTTAGTTTTTAAATTTCAACACCAAAATTGATCTTTTTTCTTAATTCGGTTAACCAAACCGATCAAACCAACCGAACGCACACTCTTATCTCAGGGTTGTTCGGGGGGGGAGACAAATAAGTCCCAATTGGAATAAACGGTTTAGAGACAAAAATGATTATGCATGTTCAAGCAAAGTATGCTGATTTCTGTCTATAATTGAAGCAAATACAGGATTTATATGGTAAGTAGTTTGGGCAATTTAAACTAATCACCAGTTTGGAGAAACTACCGAAAACCAACCCTACTACTGTTATCAGTTTTCCATAACCCATATTTTTAGTTAATTCCTGTCACAATAAACTTGTGAATCATTAACATAAATTAGAGCAGCAAATTGAAAAAGTCACATAAAATGTGGGTTTTTAAGATTTGAATACGTCGTCTATGGATCAATCTTTAAACTAAAAAATCAGTTTCAGTCAACAACAAATAAAATATACAAATAGTTCTCTGATAATTCTTGATCAGTACTCTTTTTTTTTTGATAAAAATTCCTGATCAGGACTACCAGACAAAAGAAAGATAAAACTAATCCATAACTCCACATGATTATTGGTGAATAAAATCGAGGCTGTAAACAACTCACACAATACCGAAGCTCATCCTGTAGATGCTTCACCAAAGTCTGATGTTCTGAAGGACTAGTTTTAATAACTGGAGAATTGCCCCTTGACAACATGCACTCTATTTGACTCTTCTCATGAAGACACTGTTCAGGAAGAGCTATGAATATTTAAATTAGGCAAACAGAACATGCTAGTAATCAATATGCAACTGATTAGCAAATATTTCTTGCCAGTAGATTTCCCTGAAAATAAATTAGCCAATACAATAGAATAATGCAACTAAAAGGGAACCACTGTATAGCAGTTACCATATGTATTACGCTAGTGAACATCAAAAAAAGAACTAGCGGCAGTTGTGAGAATAGTAAACCCACAACCTGACTGAGTTGTTTTTGTAAATCTGCAAAACTCTTTTTCATTGATTCTGCTTCTTTCTCAGATGTGTTTGCTCGAATTTTCATTCTTTCAAGCTGAAAGAAGAAAATCAAGAAATTCAACATTGAAAACAAAAGTTCATACAAAATAATTCACTTGACAAACCTTGGCATTAACCCTAGCTATTGACAGCTTTGATTCATCTTCCAAATGTGAAAGCACCATCTGGAGCTTGCCTTTCTCCTTTTCATTTCTCTCAGAAGCCGTCCTAAGTTCTTCTTCCATGGTTGATGCTTTGACTTTAGCATTCTCAGCTACTAACTCAGCACGATTGCGCATATCAACTTCTTTTTTTAGTTGTGTCTGCAGTCCAAACAGAAACCCATAATGTCCCACAAAGAGAACTAGAAAATATATTGAACAAGCCAGAATAAAAGTCTTGGGTGAGGGCTATTTGCTAGCGCTACTACATACACATCATTACCTTCAGTAAAGTATATGCCCAAACTCAACACCATAACATTACCCTAACAAAACAGGTATGAAAACCAAATTCACCATGGGTGGGAGTTTAATATGCGCAAATCCACTACAGTTACAGATAGTTAAAGGTTTCAGTGAACCCCATCCATGTTGTATTAGCACTTAAGCTTATTTCAAAAAGCAGGACGGAGAAAGAATAGTTAGCACGAGAACATCACTAAAAAAGCATTGGAAGTTGTTTAGAACACCATGCAGGCATGAGACAGTAAAAATTGAAAATATCAAAAATAAATTGAGTACACAATGGGAATTTAACATTATTCATTTATATCAAGAAAAACTAAATTTAAAATGTAGTTTTATACTCAACATAAAACATTGAGGGCTTATTTGTTTAGCTAGGTTAAAATTAACCTCATTAATTTTAATCAGAAAGGTCATACCACACATAAAATCTAATATTAAAAATTAACCATATTTCACATCATACAATAATTTAAAATGAAAAATTAACTTTATTTTACATTCTTACACATACCAAAATAATAATTAACTTATATCACATCCCTCATACATCCCAACATAATAACTAACTTTATTTCACATTATTCACAACTTTCAATAAAAAAATATATTCATCTAAATTTAACATTAATTTTGTTAAAATTAACATTTGCAAACAAACATGCCTGTACATAATTTTAAACCAACAATAAGAAAATTATATGTATTCTATATTCAGTTTACAATCATGAAATATATTTAAGGCAAATAAAAGTAGCAACAAGCACAAAAAATTTAGAAAAGAGAAAAAAATACATAATCTTCAAGATAATGTCATAAGCAAAAAAATCCAATAAAATTTATAGCCTACGTCAAAGTTTTTTCTCAAAATTTTAATAAAATCAATCAAAAGTAATTTATATGTCACATAAATTAATAGCCATAAAACCATTAAATAAAAATTTATACCACCCAATCTAAATAGAAATTTAACTTCTAGATTTATATTTCATTGCCATATTTATTTGCTATAATAAAGAAAAAAATATTATTACGAGAAGCAATAGAAGTATATAATATTATCAAAAAAAAAATGAATCAAAGTTTTACCAATGCCAACCTGGTAAATATATAAACGGGGGAAGTCAGATTTCAGATTAATAATTCGGGTCAAAAAATGTTCTATCCTTCCCGATCAGTTAACCCTAATTACTTATAAAGCTCAAAAATGCCACTCTCTTTCAGACGTGAGACAATTCATTCATGTGTCCCTCTCTCTGTCTAATCTAAAAACTTGTCAGGAGTCCCTACCCTCTATTATCCTAAAAACTTGCCAAGAGTTTCTCCATTTTGTGCCCCCTTCGAATCAAGTCGCCATAGGCTACTCCACGCCCTCTTCAATCACGGTGGCCGCAAGCCTACCAATTTCCTCCCAATTCATTCTTGAACAACAAAATACTATGGGAAGTCAGCTCTGATATCATACTATAATGTCTCGTGACCTAGATGTAGAGGTATTATCCATTTATATTTTGAAAAACTGCGTGACTTGAGGTGCTTCCTAAAACATCACCTATTTCGGTGCTACTTCAAATGAAGCATGCTTAACTATGAAGTTCTAATCATTAGCATCACATTTCATCCCTAAAAGGTACATCAACAAGTTGGGATCACACTATCACTTGTATAGCTCAGGAACCCTTCTTCCTTTTCGACGTGGAACAATTTATTCCTATGCTCCTTTCTCTTTAAGTTAAAAGCTTGCCAGAAGATTTGTCTTTCTGTTAGCCTAAAAGCCTGCTAGGAGTTTTTCTACTCCCAGCTATCTTCAGATCAAGTCATTACAGGCTACTACCTGCCCTCTTCGATCGCAGGCATCATAGAGTTTTCGAATCTTTGATCAATGGGTTTATCCAAAAAGTTTTTAATTCATATTTATGGACAGTTTCGAGGATGATTTTTATGTTTTAATTGAAATGTATTTATCAAGCTTTAACACTCCACATACAATGGTGTATTCAAATATTTCAGAAATATTTTAAACTTAATATATATTAATTTTTATGATTAAAAAAATTTCATTTACATCTTTCATGACTCTTTTAGAGACTAAAAAATACGGTCCCATATATTATACCTTACATCAAAATCATAAGTACCACACAATCTGGCAATTTGAAAGTAGTGCCTTCTGTTGGAACTCATGGTCCCATAATGTGACATTCAAGAATGTTGGTTTGTGATTAAAATTAAAGCTAATTTGGACCCAAATAGTTTGGACCTAAATGTAAGAAATTTGGACCTATTTATTAAGGGAATGAACATTAAGAGACCAAAATGCAATTTCTCCTCAAAAATGGATAAGAAAGCCAGCTGCCGGCGCCGACACCATCTTCCCTTCTCTCTCTTTTGTGTACTCCTCCTGGGTTCTCTCCCTCACTGCCACGATTTAAAAAAAAGAGAGAGAGAATAATAATTTTTTGTCTTCATCATCCGCGTCGCTCTCTCACGCACACCTCTGTTCCGCCCGCTAGGGTTGCCGCTAAGCTCGAAAAACAAAGGAAGAGGAAGAAGAAGAAGAGGAAAGGAAGAAGAAGAAGAAGGAAAAAGACGAAAGGAAAGGGAAAAAGAAAAAGGCTGCTCTTCCTCTCTCTCTCTTTGTTGTGCGTGGGAGTGTAAAGAAAAAAGAAAATTTAATCTTTGTTAAACGACAAATAAGATAGGTAATTCTTTCCCTCAAAATTAAAGTTGATTTATTTATATATATATATATATATATAATGTTAAAGGAATATGAAATGGTTTCTAACAAAATGACTTGCAAATTGAGTAAAGAATTGAGTTGGATTTGATGTTCTGCGAGGTAATGTGAAACAGAAGAACTTATATACCTAAAACCGATGAGGGCAGGAAGTTATCTGCAATGAGCTATTCAGACGAGGGCGGGGAGTGTTCATTGAGTGAAGTCCTAAAGGGAAATCACCGATGCAAAGTGCAACTCCTAGCTAGACTTCTAGAATAACAAGTGGTAGGAACTTCTGTTAGACTTCTAAGTGAAAGAGTATGAGAATAATAGTTTAACATCACTATACAGAAAAATGTTATGATAGAAAAAAATGAAATTGGCAAGTAGAGAATTATAAGAAAAATGACGATGATGGATGATATATTCTGCATGATATCTGGTGTGATATATGATAAAGGTGGAGTATTTCTATCGATCAATTATGTCATTTGCTTTGGTATAATATTTCTATTGCGCATGCAGAAGTTACATTAATATGAAGCATGCCATGTATTTTTATATGTATAAATAGTTATTAAAAACCTCATTAACTCACTAATGGTTATCTTTATCATTTCTCATAGTATTTGTACTTGTTTTGAGATTCATGTTGTAGTTGACATGTTATTTTACCTACAGAGTCTGTATAGATAGACTCCTGCCATTTCTGATGGTAGGTATTGCACAAATTTACAAGATATGACAAGGGATATCAAAAGTTGTGGCAAATAATTTTAATTTTATGCTTCATGTTATCAAACTGTAAGTTTGACGTTTCGATAAGCAAACGTTTATAAGGGAGACCGAGTTTTTGTAGCTGGGATGTCACACATAAAGTGATTCCTCTTTTCCACAAGTTAAGGCTAAAGGGATTGTACTTACAATGAACCGAGGTGCCCTTGGGAATCACAATTAAAGGGTAGTATCCTTTGCATTTCTACAAATTGTGCAAGTACAACAGCCTAATCATTGTTGATTGCTAAAGACTAACTACAAAAAAACAAGACTTCAAATCAATGAGACTAGTTAAACGTAAAGAGTAGCAAAAATGTTAGCAGAGAGATTAGAAATAGCTAAATAAAGGACAACTACATATGATAAGAATAATTAGACTACCTCAAGCTCGCTATACCGCTTCAACAGAGTATGATATCTTTCTTGAAAATCAGAACTCTCCTTCAGTAATTGCTCCTGCAGTGCATTTTGTCGCCCTTTCGAGGCCTGAAACTGTTGTTCAAGGAAGAGGAGACTCTGACGGAACCTTTCACACTCCTGCTCTGCAATAGAAAACTGAAAACAAATGACAAACTACCTGCACAAACAGATTTAGTGGAAACAAAGTAGAAAAAGTAGTCTGCAAACGAAACAAGTTATGTTCATTTTCTTTCAAAAAAAAAAATTACGTTCAACAAAAGAAGGAATTCAAAAGGATTCAATGAAATATCTAACAAAAAACTCATGCCGAAATTTGTTTTGAAACAAAATATAAATAATAGCATACATAATCATATTGATGTGTGTGTATATATATATATATATATATAGAGAGAGAGAGAGAGAAAAAGAGGAAGAACCCCAACTCCATCAAAGCTTCTTTCACTCCTCTCTTTGTTTTTCTCTCTCATGCAATGCAAGGATGCCATGTCAAAAGGACCAAGGCCCAAATTTTGCCAAAGAATTTGCAATTTAGCAATCGCTCACAACATGACCGACTCGAAGGAACTCATCTAAGTTCCAAAGTGATTTTTTTCCCCTTTCCACGTGAATATTATTTAAGTCGTACGTTCTTGCGAAAATAATTTATTTGCAAAGGGTATAATTAATGTAAGGATTTAGTGCTTTATATTTTTAGAAGATCATAGAACAGTTTTAAAATTTACATAAGATGAAATATTCTTAAAGAAACATAAGGGTAGTGGGTCAAGAAATTAATTTAAAATAAAATTTATTAGTGAAAGCCCTAAACTGATTAAAGGAAGGGGAATACTCAATACATCATTTCAAATCTCAAAATTAAAGCTAAATTTTGGAAAAAATAGGAGTTTAATTATCCTTAGTATTTCTTTGGAGCGAACGGATAAAATTAATATTAAGTTTTCACATAGAGGAAAGAGAAGCTCTATAAAGAGGTGTGGAACTACATCATATTTGACGACTCTTTATCCAAGCCAAAGACATATGAGAATTCAATATTTACATACAGAATTACTAATTATGTGCTTATAATACAAATCATGTTATATGCATGTTATTACATGTTGTGCACTAATTATCATGAGAATAGTATGCTCTACGTTTTAAATTCCATGCTTTATGTGTTCAGTGTGACACCATGTTTATGATTATGACTTAATCAAGAGATATAAGTTTAAGATAAAATTTCTCATAAAATAACACAAGAGAACAAGGAGAGAGAAGCTTCCTTGTAGAGTTTTAAGGAGAGAAAAGATTCACTACAAAGCTAACTTGGAGAGCTAAGCTTCCTAGCAGAGATAGTTTTTAGGAAAATAAGTTTCCCTATAAAGTGTAAAATGAGTTTAAAACTCTCCTGCAGAAACAAAAGCAGAGTAACAAGGCATGTTGGGCTCCCTCTGTGAAGGAGAAAAGATTAAATGCTTTATTTCATGCATATACATATCACCATATAATTGTTTCATATTGTAATTTGGTGATCTAATATGATCATTTATGTTTGGGCATTTAAAGCTTTGATTTGTTGTTAAATCTTATATGGTTGTTCCATGTGAGTTTGTAAATAGTAAAAGTCATCCCATCTAGCCGCTATGCTTCCACAGTTCTCGATAATAATTGAGCGAGAATGACATTCAAGAAAAAATATTCATAGTACTTTGCAACTAAATTTTGTAAAACTAAAACATGCTGTCATGCTATCAAAAATTCATGAGCTGGAACTAGTATGGAAAACATGATCCAAAACACCATATTTGGTGAGTAGTGTTTCTCAATAAATTCTAGCACACGGCCATACATAATCTACAATGATATCTTGGTTCAATATACATAGAACGTAGAATCAAAAGCACCGACCACTTTTGTTTAGCTCGTTGGTTAATGTCTCCAATTTGGATTCGTATTCAACAACCTTTTTCTCTGCAGTGTTCATAGCTATCACAAACTCTGACTTTACCTGCAAAATGAAGGAGCTGAGTCAACAAAATGTCTTTTTCTAGCCAAATAAAAAAAAAATCAACTTCAGCCATAAGGATATGATATGCTATACATCAGCATGCATATTCGAAAAATTATAACAAAATGAAACTGTTTTTAGTTCAATTGCAAGATAATCATGGAAGAGAAGCTTACCACCAAAAACGAGTAAAGAAAAAATTAGAGATAAAATAATAGAGAAGACGCACTAATTTAAGGTAGACACAGTAATATAATCCATGGCTCAAACAAGGATCTATATCAATCATCTATCAAAATAGATTAGCCTCTTTGTAAACAATTCCCATTTGGTAGTCAGAATCAGGATAACCTGGTAAAAGAATTTTTTTGCTTTGACAATTTATTTCTTTGGGAATTGTACTCCTTTAGAATAAAAAACTGACCTTTCGCATTTTTTGTTGTCAAACTTATGACAAGTGGAGTTTGCTTACCCATCAATCTAAAAAATCAGGACAATCTTTATTACAATTCAAAAGATAGAGGTCTTGAGCACCTTTGGAAATGTTCAATTCCTTTCTCCAATAGATACGAGGTAACACTTTTAGAAACTACATAAACTAATAAATTTAGTTTCAATCAAAAAGTGAATCCAACGAGATGTTTATCTCGCACATATAGTTGTGTTTGGAATTCTATTTGGGAGAGGAGAATGCCATTTGCTACCAAATTTTGCAACATCCTCTCGAGGGATGTGACTTGATATGTGTTTGAACAACTATAAGTACTGGCTACCCGAAGAAATTAGTCTATATGTAATGCCAGTTAGTGAAGTGGAAGTAAAGAGATCAAACAAAATATACATGTCAAACCTAATACAGAATACCCCACATCTTGATTAACCTTCTTTTCTCTTAGCGACCTGGAGCAACCTATAAAGCCTAAACAATTTAAGGAATAACAATTTTTTCTTGCAATATACAAATGAAATACTCCCTTTATATGAGATCAATGTTTCATACTTTACTGTGTTCATCCAAATATGATCCCAATAGTGTGGAGTGCTCAGGCAATGCTTAGGGGCTGCATTTAGTATCAATACAGAAAGCCATAATTTAGTTCATTCAATTTTGTCATGCTTCAATCAACCATCTTCCTTAAAAACATGACTACGAATTTTCTTTGCACACAAGCTCTCAAAAACAAAAGTGCAAAATACACATCAAAGAGAAAAAGTAGACCCAAAAGAATAATAAATCCAGGTCAGTGCAAGCAACAGGTGCCAATTATAACAAAAACCATATAAGCAAAACAAAAAGGTAAAAAAGTATCAAAGGGCGAAAGGAAAACCAAAGCGTGGATTAAAGTTTGTGCATTATATTCTTGCATTGTAGATGGATACTTGTTAGAATAAAAATGGTAACAAAGAAAAGACTAGTTGGTATTACGGTATTTAATGCGTTAAAAAAATGACTTTTCATAGCCGATATACCGTAGACAGACAAAGGACCAAATCTAATTCACTTGCGTTTGTCATCAGCTTAGAAAAACTAATAACTTAAATTTCTTAAGTTGCTTAATCCTTAAAGCAGAACTTCTTACACAGGTTTTTGGCTTATATTTCAGACAGCTTAAAGATTCCAAACTGCTAGAAAATTAAAAGCATTTTAAATTCCCCAGTGCTGCTAGGATGCACTTTTAAGTTTAAGTGGCTTAAGTTCAAGATGTTTAGAAGTGGTTGCCAAACGCAATCATGCCACAAGAAGACGGAAGCTTTGTCATAAACCTCATAACTGAAACCTAAAACATCTCAATCGACATAAATTGTACAAGAAGAGAAAACAGAAAGATTTGCAAAGAATGAAAAGTGCGCGCGAAAGAAGAAGAGAAGATAACCATTTGCCGGCACTGATAGCTGCAAACAAAGTCGTCTGACGGCTCAACATAAGGCACCAGCCGGCGATCCGAGACAGGGCTCTCGTGGTCGGCGACTGATTCGGCCCGACGCTTCCGCGGTGGCGGCGTCCTCAGAATCATCTTTAACCGGCTTGAGATACTTCCCCTTTCCTTCCCTCGTGCTCTGCTTTCCAGAAATCGCCCCTTCGACGCCCTGAAGTCCGTCCCTCGGCACATGCCTCGGATTTTTGGCTAATTTACTTATTACTCTCTAATTCGCAATTAAGCTGGCGTCCATTGGCACCAGAATTAAAATCTAGAATTAATTTAAAAAATAACAATAATAATAATAATAATATAAATAAATAAATAAATTTTTTAATTATTTTATGTACATTTTAATATAAAAATTTTATTTTATTTTACATAATTAATAATTTTTAATAAAAATATTTATTTTATTTTACATGTTATATTAAAATACTCAATTCAAATATTTTAATCTAAAATGTGAAATAAATATATATTTTTATTAAAAATTATTGAGTATGTAAACTAAAATAATATTTTTTTATATTAAAAATTATATAAAATAATTAAAAAAATTATTTATTATTTTTTAAAACTAATATTATTTTAATTCTGATTTTAGTCCTCACATTAAACAGGTCTAGTTTACATAAAATATTCAAAATTGGAGAGAGTTTTTTTAAATATTAGAAAAAAAAAAAGAAAAGAAGAAAAAAAGACGAGTCCATCTGATTGAAAAAAAAAACTTAAAAAATTAAATAAATAAATTTTAAAATTTATATATTACCAAAAAAAATTAATTTCTTATTTATTTGAATGACTTTTAAATAATTCATGATATACATCTGAATAATTGATCACTTAATCATGATTTAAAGAATTTAATTCAAAATTTCAACCTTAATCCCCTGATAATTCAATTAATAAAAGCTTCTAAATTATAATTAACTATTCTATTGGTCCTATGCTACATAATATTTTTATTAATCATAGTTAATTAATTTAATTATTAGTTAATGATCAGGCCACGCACATAGTGGTCGGATAACTGCCACGTTTTTTCTTTTGATATTTTTATGAGTCCACTTAGGATATTCCAAGCTACATCAAGAGGACAAATTACTGCATCCTCGTCAATCATGGAACACCATGTAAGTCAACAGAGAATATTGTAAATAGCGTTACGTTGCCAAATAGTAAATAGACTGTCTGGTTGACTGACAGGACAATTTAGTAGACAATCAGACTGACTATTCGTTCTAACTAAATGGTTCATTTGGTTACCAAATTACGTAAGAATTTGTTTAGAAAAATAGACATAGCTTCAAATCAGGTAAGTATTTATTTTGAATAATAAGTATCACATATATCTGTATCTTCTTCAATTAATACTTATCTGTTTTCAAGTTACACTTACTTTTTTGGACAAATACCAACTTATCTAATGGCCAAACAGATAGTCTAGTCGGTGTAAATGGAATGTCTGATTGCCCAATTAGATCAAGTAGATATTAGTTTCAGTTCAAGTAGATATTTATTTTGAATAATAAGTATCACATATACACTTTCTCCAATTAATATTTACTTAATTTCAAGTTATAACGACTTCTTTAGACAAATATCTACTTATTTAATGGCCAAACAAACAATCTGATCAGTGTAACTAAAAGGTCAAGTTGGCTAACCAGACCATCCAATCTGTCAACCGAACTGTCCAGTCAACCAACCAAATGATCCTTTTGATCGCTCAACAACTTAACGTTGTTTGTGGCATTCTACACAAAGGAGGACCTGGTCACTTGTGTGGCATCTCGTGATCAGCAAGTAAATTGCTAACGTAGTTCGCTTGCTAGACATAATAAACTCATCTAATCATACTCATCTGAAGATAAATATTTATATCTATCTCCCCATAAATGAATAATATTTATATTTATCGCCTCAAATAAGAATATTTATATTTAGGGATAATTACCTACATATCACACAATTTAGTTTTATTTATGTCATACCCATCCATTCTTAGTTAATCATGTTATGCACACTTAAAATATTACAAAATCTTACATACATACATTTGAGTTAAAACTTAATCAAAATCTATTTGAAAAAAATTATTCTGTTAGTAAATCATTAAAATTATTTTTTTACTCTTAATGATATATATTTTTCTCTTCCTCAATCCCATACTAAAGCGTTGATTTGTCCTAAAATTAATTCACATCGCGGATGTCTCCTTTCTTTGTCGCCACCTAAACATTAAGATTTTAAAATTTTCACTCAAAATATATTTAAATATCTTTAAAATAATATGATGAACGGCTCAGATATTTTGTAATCTAACTATAGTTAGGTTATTGAAATATTATGATTACCCATTATAATAGAAATAAGTTAAAATGTATGTATATAAGATTTTATAATATTTTGAGTGTGCATAACGTAATTAACTAAGAATGGATAGGTAAGATATAAATAAAACTAAATTGTGTGGCATGTAGTTAATTATCCCTTATATTTATTGCTCTTTAAATTTTATATATTATTCAGAAAGATATATTAATTATATATTTTTCTTCTTAATTGGGGAGACAAATAAAAATTTTATTATTAGAAGTTAAACAAATGATAAGAATATTTTGAGATGGCATATGTAAATTCTCAAAAGTTTATTTTAAGGGGCATTTCTATTGTTATCTTGACGTTAATGTAATGTGAATATTATCTTTTGATTTATAAAAAAAAATTATTTTTGAGAGATAAATTAAAAAATTATCTGTACATAATATTAAATTCATAATTACTTTGTGTAAATAATATAATATAATATCAAGTAATATTAAAGCAAATGTGGTTATAATATTAATATCATTCAAGCTTTTATGCTCTAGTAATATGATATAAATTACTTTAATTATTATATTATTAATAAATAATTTTATATTTAATTAATGTATTTTAATTATATATACTATTGATAAATTAATATATATTTTATCAACAGATTTTAGATGAGTTCCGTTAATTAATAACTTATTGTGAAAAAATATAAATTTAATTACTAATTGCCTCAAGATTAAATATAATAAGATTGAAATTAAATTTGGATAAAGATATTTTTTATTAAAAATTATAAATGATATGAAATAAAGTTAGTTATTATATTGAGGTATGTGAGAGATGTAATATAAAGTTAGTTATTATGTTGGGATATATGAGAAATGTGATATAAGTAATTATTAGTTTAGTAATGTGTGTATGATGTGAAATAAAGTTAATTTTTAGTATTAAATTTTAAGTGTGATGTGATATGTCATAATTGATTCGATAAGTTTTACGCTAGCTGTCGACTGCCTGACGCAACCCTCCGTGTTTCTCATCTGGGACTTGAGACCCGACAACGGTGATGATATATGCTTCTGGTGTGTTGTGCGATAGAAAAATCTCATCCAGAATCAAGAGTAAATTTTATAAAACTGTAGTAAGACCAGCGATGATATATGATGCTGAATGCTAGCCTGTAAAGAAAAAACATACAAATAAAATAAATATTGCAAAAATAAGGATATTAAGGTGAATGTGTGGATATACACGAAAGGATAAAATGAGAAATGAGTATATCTGAAAGAAAGTTGGTGTTGCACCAATTGAGGATAAACTTAGAGAAAGTCGGCTTAGATGATTTGGATATTTAAATCATAGGCCGATTGAAGCTCCAGTTAGAAAATTTGATTTATTAGATTTTGCCCATATACAAAAAGGAAGAGGGAGACCAAAAAAGATATGACAAAAAACTATAATGAGTGATCTTAGTTACTTAGACTTAAATAAGAATTTGGTAACTAATAAAACGCAATGGAAACAAATGATTCATATAGCCGACCCCACCTAATGGGATTGAGGCTTGTTTGTTGTTGTTGTTATATGTGTGATATGATATGCCTGATTAGAATTAAACTAGATTAATTGTCAACCGCCAAATAAATGGGACCTAAAAGGTTTCTATATCTGTCATAACTAATCTATAATTGTTATTTAGTGTGTGATTTTTAAAAATTTATTGAAAGTTTTAAAATTGGTATAACACTAAAGGTTTCTATAAATTATAATTATTACATAATAGCTTCGTTTGGTTCACAGTAATTTTTTTGCCTAATACAAATTTTAACTATAAAAATTAATTTTATTTCACATTAAATACAATTACGAATATTAAAATTTAAAGTACTTCATATTTTACACACTTTATAATATTAAAATAAATTTTTCTCCTATTAAACTTAAAAAATAAAATATTTTTTTCTTGTTAAAAAAAATCTCGAACCAAACGAGGTCAACTAGGTCTTTATTAATGATTTCTGTCAGAACCTAAGAAATATTTTATTTTAAATTTTTAAAAATTTTATTTTTACTCCTCTCTATCTCTTTCGTGCAGAGGCGCATGTTTGTTCTTGCCAGCACCGAGGGGACAAGTGCGCCAGCAGCCCATCCCCCTCCCCTCCCCCTCTCTCTCCCCTTTATGTAGATGTGTGCGCCTATGCAAGGGTGGAGGCACCCTCTCCCTCTGTAGGCAAGATAGTTGTAACGAGTAATACAGAATTTGTAATGATGAAAATATAAAAATTAAAAATAAAATTAAAAATTCATTACATTTTTCTAAGTGCTACTTTTTATATAATATTAAGTAAATTATAGAAACTTCTTAATAATTTTTTTAAAAATTATAAATTAAATAATTATTATAATTAACTACAAAAAAATTTCAATACTTAATCTAAAAATATGTATGACATCATATAAGGTACGTGAACTTTATTTTTTTTTTAAAAATTCTAAACCGACATCATTCGAAACTAATTCTTAAAGTTTATTTGTAAGGTTAAATTTAATAAAATTAAAATTAAATTTAAATATAAATAATTTTTTATTAAAAATTGTGAATAATATAAAATAAAATTAATTATTATGTTACCGAGAGATGTGATATAAAATTAATTATTATATTACGATATGTGAGAGATGTGATATAAAATTAATTATTATGTTAAAATATATGAAAAATATAATATAAATTAATTATTATTTTAATAATATGCGTAGAATGTATAAAATAAAATTAATTTTTAATATTAAATTTCACGTGTAATGTAATATACTGAATTAAAATTAAATTAGATTAATATTTAACTTTCAAATTATGTTATCATATTTAAATATAATAAAATGCTTTGACATAAAATTATTATAAAAAATTTGTAAAAAAAATTATATAATATGACATTTTTTTTCAAAATTTTCTGAGTTATATAAATAAATAAAATAATTTATTTTTTTAATCAAAACTATAAGACAAATAATTAAAAACTTTATAATTAAATATACTTGAATTAAAATAATACTAATATGAAAAACTATAAGACAAATAATTAAAAACTTTATAATTAAATATAATTGAATTAAAATAATACTAATATGAATAATCCCTTAAAAATATTTAAGTGAATAATAATTTCATATTTGAATCAAAAAATATTACATTTAAGCTATAACATACAAAAAAAAGGTAGTATGCAAGTAAATGTCCCCAAAAAATTGAAATAAAAGAATATAACCAATAAACCAATATTAATGCACATTAAATGCTTGATATATAAATAAATTGGATGTTTACCTATCAAACCAAGCTCCTCATAACATCAATAAATTCTCAACCTCCGGGGGGACTTTTAAAATGTGAACGTGATTCACGTTGCTAAATTTATATCTCGTATTCACCTTCATCATATCACTCATGCAAACAGAAATATTAACAATGCCACGTACTACCTTACTCATTTAGTTACGCTAGGTGATTTTAATTAGGTGACAAAAATATCTTTTTTCAGTAATTTCTATAATATCCTCGAAAAATATGACTCGACTAATTCTTTTGTAGCTTTATATACAGGAAAATCACAGTTTAAAAAAAAAAAAAAAAAACCCAAGATTATAAAAGGCTGTAAGTAGATAATTCTTGTAATCCTTGAGCAAGCTGTAATTCTGCAATCTAGCATCAGCTGCACAACAAGCACAATTCCTGTGAGTTACATTGAAAAAATGCAAAATTTAGAATTCATTTTTATCTTCTACTCCTTTTCAGAAGCTTGAACTAAAATCACAGGAATTAATTACCATATAAAATTAACTTCCATTCTGTTCAGTTATACTATGGCTTTGCCCTAAAGTTTGTTTTTTTTTTTTTTTTTTTTTTGGATCATGGCTTTGCCTTAAACTAGAAAGGTGTTCACCTGCAGCATCTTATTATGTCAGCTGGAGGATTTCCAGTAGAATCTTGACTAGAGACTGGGGCTTGGAGAAGAAGGGGCAGTGATCACTGCCCTTGATGTTGAAGACTCTGTGAGGGGGGTTCTCTCTGACAAGTTTCTCCTGCATGTCTGCAGAGAGCATGCGGTCATCGAGGGTCTGTATGAAGTATCGATGAACAGTACCGTAATTTTCTGCAGTGAGTGAGAGCTTCTCCATGATAGGTGCAAGGGGAATGGGTCTCATGGAAACTGCAGCCAAAGCAACATCCTGCCATGAAAATCCTCCATTCATCAGATTTTTTATTTTTTAATAAAAGATGAGATCATAAATTTTAATCCACATGTAATTTTTTAAAGAATATTTCCTTATTGATTTTTATGATAAGTTTTATATTTGTTATTGACTGTTTAGTGCAATTCTTCATTTTTTTCATATGAGATTTTAAACCCAAGGAAGGCATGCACTCTATCTTTTTTAATTACTAGTTTTATAAAAGTATTGATTTCGTAGCAATTCGAAATGAAGCCATTTAAAGTCAAATAAACTAAGAATCAAACTAGTTTTACTTTGAGTCAATTTTAATTTATTCACCTGAAAGTAAACTTGGAATTTAAGTTATTTTTTGGAGGTAAAATTATTACATATATGCATGTATACGTATACAACAACAACCGAGCTTTAATCCCACTAAGTGGGGTAGCCTACATAAATCCTTCACTTTTATTGCACTCTATCAAAAACTGCTGCCTCATTTAGCTTGTAGTATCTAAGGTTATTTTGTAAAGTTTTTTGCCATGTCTTTTTTTATCGACTTATCGTCCTCTTTCTCTTCTTATATAAGCAAAATATAATAACTCAACTCTCCATAATAATTTAGCTATTTTAATATTGGCTTTTAGGTTTAAGTGGGACAAATTAATTGATGAGTCGAAACCCATAGGCAAAATCCAGAAGTACAGAAAAATTTGAAACCTTTGAGGTCCGGAATGCTGATCATTTCAACTGTGTTATCAGCAGTTTGATCAGCATTCATGACAATAAGATGTAGTAAAAAACAGCTTTCCGCTAACCTGTATCACTTACTAAAGCCCCAATTAAAAAGTTCTTAAAAATAAGGTTTGAGTCAACCAAAGAGATATCTAATACTTCATTAAGTTAATACATGAAAAATACATGTGACTAACAAAAAGAACATTAAAGAGTTAACCCCCAACTACTTGTTTTCACTTCCCCATTCAAGTAAATCCAAACAACTCTCTTTAAGTGCAAATGAAGTAGTGGCTTAGATTCTCTCTCATTCACCTATAGAGAGGCCTTAATAGGTTGATGATAGACTCGTGTAAATGTATATGACCAAATCATTTTAAATGTCTATCTCTTCTATAACTACTAAAATATATTCGATGATTTCAATGGAAAATGGTTATGGCAACACAAGATTAGTTTCAGTATCAGATGACATCAAACAGTGATTAATCAAAAATATATAACTCTGATTAATACAAATTAATTACCACAAATACAGATGTATGTTTATAGTAGTATAATGCTAATGCGATGCTCATTGTTGAACTGCTAACCCCTAAACTCCGGACACTTCCTGTTGAAGATCGATGAATGAGTCGAGAAAAAAGACATGGTAGAGCAAGAAATGACTGTATTAAAAGGTGTGTGAGGTAAACATATAAAATATACTGATGCATCATAGCTATAAAATTCACAAATGCTCCTTGAAGGAGGAAGGTAAGTCATTATCAAAGAAATAAAAGGACATATGAAAGCTAAAAAAAATCAGGTGAAAGTAATATGATGATGCAATAGTTGGAAACAATACTACATGCCATATGAAATAGAAATTGTTGCCGGAAACTATGCTAATAATGCTTGTCTATGTAGTTGAGATGACACTTGATAATGATAATGATGGTGATCATCGACGACTCAAAATCATTTATACTCGGGTTAGTCAATATTAACAAAACATGCAAGGACATCGTTGGTTTAAATTGACATTCGATACATTTTGAGATAGATATAAATCAAGTATTTCAAACTCATAGTTCATTGAGGAACCTCAAAAGCCAAAACACACAGTTTGAGCGTAAATAAAAAGCCTTGAATAGAAAAGAAGCACTCTATTAAAACCTTGGACGGACTCTGGTTGAAATACATCCCCTTGAGCTGTTCTTTATCAAAAACGAGGCCAGTAGGAGGTTGATCTTTTCCGTTAGCATACAACAGCATCTGAGATTCTTGCATGAAAACTTCGGCAGATGCTAGCTGCAATATACAATAACTTATATAAGCTTTTGTGAAGGAAATGTCACTGGAAGATAAATTTGTTTAGCGCAGACTGGTCAACATCTTTTCATATGAATAAGAAATAGTACCACAGAAGTACAGAGGAAGTTGTATTAAAATATGTAGTTAGCCTGTTACATATAAATCACAACATAAACAGAGTCATAGAAGTTAATCTGCAATTTCTCAAAAAATCTTTCAGTGGAGTAATGTTATTGACACCATACAAGTTTAATTATCATTTCTACTGCCTTGCTGCTTTCCGCTATTGACCTATGGTTAACACTACCACTGCCACTACCACTAATAATTGTATGATATTTGATCACTGGCATAATCACTACGAACCATAACCAGTACCATTAGTACTACTTCAAAAAGTAGGGGGAAAAAAGTCAAAATGGCAGGCTTGGAGTTGAAGCTGATTCTTGTCTGATCAAACAAACTGCTAAAACTTGAACCCAAATGATTCTATCAATCTAACCTCATTGGGTTTGAAATTAGATGAACCTGAATCCACTGTTGGATTTCTCTCTTTATCAGCTTTATTCAAAGGGAAATTCTTTGTGAGGGTAAGTAACCTTTGGCATTTATAGCCAGCGATATTCATGTCGTACTGGTCTGGCCTGTAAGCTCCAACTCAAAATGTGTGCTAACATCACCAAACAATAATCAGATAGATACAGAAAGGAAATTTTGTGTTAGGCCTAGTACGTAGAGTCAAACATCAACAACCCTAACTTCAACTACCATTGGCCATCATCTTTTTGGGTGTTTGTTTTAAGACATGGTCATCAATCATCTTTGATAGCAAGTCTAAGTTAATATTAGCTATTCCTTGTTTCCTGCCTCTCTTTGTCTTAAAACAAACACCATTGGCCTACTGGCATCTTAAGTGATCACCGAAGCACATCATAGTTGTGTTTATTATACCAACCTCATCTGCAAACACATCAAAAGGCCTTTGCCCATCTATTATCATAGTTGCACTGATAAAAACTGCTTTGGCTACCCGTCTAGCACAATGTTCAAGAGCATAGGATACACTTGCGCCCCCACAGCTGTGACCAACCAAAATAACCTGTGGGCATTATATTGATCAACAAAAAATGAAGTAATTTTATAAAAAAAAGCTATAAAGTAACAGTAGATAGCTGTCGTAACATTGAAATAAGAGTAATATAGCTAACCACAAAATCTTTTCACCTTTTCATCATCAGGAAGATTATGCAAGTAGTCAATAAGAGGCTTTGCATAATCTTCCATAGTCATTATTTGGTTTATATCTGTGTTGTCAGTACCAGACCCTGTTAGATTCAGAGCTACAGGATGCAGTCCAGCTTCTTCTAGAGTAGGTATAACCTTATACCAACACCATGCACCAAACCCTTCCCCGTGTATCAGAACAATCTTCTTTGTTTCAAGGTTGTCAGTAACAATTGGTATCTGAAATGAATTTTTTTATCAGAAATAAACAACAATAATAATTAACAACCAGATTTAAAGGTGATGTGCTGCCGAATTTCTACCATATAGCTTTACAACATATTATACATTACATATTAAGCCATATACTATAAACATAGGTAGTCTCCTGCCTGCCTAATTCAATCATCTGAATCACTCGCATTTGTATAGTGCCATAACCATTTCCTAAAATTATGAGAATACCAATAGATGTAGTTGGCCAAGCTAAATCTGGAAATAGCACATCTGTTTATTTAGTGACATACATCTGTTTATTTAGTGACATTCATTAACAATAGGAAAATGATATATAGCCCCCATAACTAGCCCCCAAGAGTTCTAAAATCTTTGGGTATTGATTTCATCCAATGGTTAAGGGCCAAGTACATTGTACTATCCCCAAAACTATTGAATAAAACCAAAACCCAAAAGTCCTAGAAACATTGGGAGCTAGTTGTGGGAGCTATGTGTCAATATTCTGAACAATAATATTAGCTATTCATTTGACATGGTCATCAATCATCTTTGATAGCATGTCAAGTTAATTTAGTTTGATAAGGAGAGACAAAAAATCATGTAGCAATTATAGTATTCATATCAACCGGTTTTTTTTTTAAAAAAAAAACAACTTGGTTTCGCTGTAAGGGGAAAAAGCACCCAGAAATATTTGCTTATCAAATAATCCACTTCAACTTTGTGATCCACAGAACGTCAGTCCATCATAAAACATGACCTTCAAGCCAATGATAAAGCTTATCTTTCTAGTCATATTAGCTTTCTATGACAATTCAATAACTAAAGGTGAGGTAAAGGTAGAGCCATCAGCATCATCATCACCTGACTTGAAAGGCCAAATGATTATGAAAATCATTATGATAAACTCCACCTTTTCAGTCTTATTAGCTTCATCTGACACTTCACTGATCAAGTCAAAGCAAGGCAGAAAGCTAAGGTAATGAACTAAATCAACAATCATCCAATACCTGCTTTCTGAAAGAACTTGAGGGAGTTTGCTTCCTAGAGCTCGTGGAGCCAATCCGTCTCGAAATCGAACCATCAAAAGTCTGTGAAAGGTGGCGCTGCTGAATTGCCATGGCAAGCGCCTGCCTCTGCAGCAAATTCTCCTCAGCAGACATTTTTCTCTGAGACCGAGAGCTCCTCTTGCTCCGAGATCCGATGCCACTTTTATATTCCTCATTCGGGATGCAACCCAATGCATTGCCCATCACTAACGTGTAGACAGAATGCTTTTATCCAGTTCAAAAAGAACCTCAAAGATTTGTGAAGTGGAGTGGAAGAAGAAGATAAATAAATTTTGATTCAAACCCAAATGAGATTTTCTACGACTGTGGAAGAAGGAAAGAAAGCAGAGCCATCAAGGACTGAAGAAAGAGAGAACTGATGAGATCTTGGAGGAAACCTAAACAGAGCACTCCCGGAAAAATGAAACAAACCCGAAGAAAGCCGAGAGAACTTCAAATAAAATCGATAAAGAAACCGTACTCCTGCGAAACCCAATGGAGCTGAGAGATCAACTAATCGGCGACAACCTAAAAGTTTTTGCGGAGAATTTCGCGGAACCAAGAAATCCAGACCGCAAATAAAGCAGACCCACAAACTCCGAAACCAAATTTCCGCCTAACAATATCCAAAATCTGAAATTTTTTGGGTTGGGAACAAATTAAGAGCATGGCCTAATTGAATCGTGAAACTTGAAAGAGACCGCAATTTGAGAGGAAAGAGTACGAATTTGGAGGAGATGGATGTTCTTTTGGAGAGACTGCGCGGACTTTCAGGTAATCCGTGGCTTTTCTCCTTGTTTTCTTCCCTCGGATATAAAAAAGCCATGGTGCAAATTTTCCCTACTAGCATGAACTGAAATGTTCCGTGATAATATAATTAGAAAATACTAAAAAAAATTTATAATAAAAAAATTTATCTACGCCATAAACCCAAATCAAAATTTTAATTCTCATTTCTTATTTTATAAATATTAAATTTGAAGTAAAGTTTACGTAAAAACTTATAAAAAATTTGTATTTATTTATGTTAATGTAAAAAATATGAAAAAACAGAATAAAATAAGATAATTTTTACGTGAAAATCCGAGTGGCCGGGGGAAAAACCACGACGCCGTCTAGGCGATTTAAATCTACTGATCGAATCTCTTCTCTTACAAAATTTATGGGTCTCTAAATGGAGACCGAATGAGTACAAGAGAGGTTGAGAGAGACAGCTCGGCCAGAGGGAGAGAAGGTCCCCAGCTTCACCTCTTCTTCCTTATTTATAGCTTGGAGAGGAGGGAACATAATAGGTACAGTCTGCCACATCTTACACTTATTCCTGCAAAGGACGATTAGACAGTGGACTCTCATGTCACCTTAAATGCTGAGTTGACATAATAGTACGGAGGGTACGATCTGGTGATATCTCTTTAAGACGTTGCTTGATAAAGAATTGTTGTTGAGCTGCTGTTCGACTTGAGCTGTTATTTGACTTGAGTTACTGTTCGATAAAAGGTTGTTGTTGAGCTGCCGTTCGGCAAGAGGTGTTAGGGTAGGTTCAAATAATTTATAAATATAAATTTTAATAAATTTAAAATTAATATTATATTATAATATTTGGGATTAAAGAGTGCGAGAAGTGGCCTATATATAGTAATTTTGTTATAAAAAGGTGAAGAGCAATTACTGAAGCTTCTATTATAATAAAAGAGTGAGGCTGACATATTTCTATCTTGAGAATATAATAATAAAATTATTACATCAAAAGAAGAGAAGACTTTCGAGTTATTTTTTGGGGAGAAATAGTGAAACTAATTTGAGAAAAAAAAAATATAATAAATGAACTTTTAAAAATTATTAAGTTACACTAATTTTTAAATAAAAGCGAGTCGTATGTCAATATTTCAATCATAAATTATTAAATATATGATAATATTTATATTTTTATGATATTTTAATATATAGTATGCAAAATTAATTATTATTTTAATATATATATATATATGTAATATAAAATAAAATTATTTTTTATTTTAAAAATATGAAATATGTATAATTTTAAATAAATTATATTTTAATTTTGATATTTATATATTATTTTAGAGACATTTACACAGTGGACACAGAAATTAGGCTAATTTACGAATTTCACCATAAATCTCAAAATATTATAGATATCACATCTAAAATTGCTATTTTTTCGTTTTTCACATCTTGCAGTAAATTCGACCTTCAGAAGATTTAACTAACAAAAATCTCAGCCATTAATCGAATTGTTTAACTATCGACCTTCATGTTAGGGCATTGCGGAGCAACATTGGTTCCGGCAGCCGCGTATTCACGCGAGCATCACTCAGAGGATAATGATGGATATGAAATTACCTCACCTGTAGCTTCAAAGTTCTGTCATCGTCGACTTCACAAAGGTCTGATGCCCACTTGCGATGCCTGCGTAAAAAGAAGATACAAACATCTGAGTGATGCTCGCGTGAATAAGTTATCGCTGGAACCAATGCAGCTCCGCGATGCCCTAACACGAAGGTTGATGGTTAAACGATGCGATCAATGACTGAGATTTTGTTGAGATTTAACTATAGTTAAATCTTCTGATAAAATTTATTACAGGATGTAAAAAAACAAAAAAGTAACTGTTTTATATGTGATATTTATAATATTTTGAGGTTTATGATGAAATTTGTAAATTGATTTAATTTTTATGTCCACTGTATAAATATCTCATTATTTTAATGGCTAAAAACGATATAAATTTATGACTAGATGGCTGGTTTCCATATTTTCAGTTAGAAAGTCTACAACTGCAATAATTACATCCAGCTCATCCTAATTAATTAGCTTGAGAATATCAAGTAAAATGACAAGCAGACGATAATATTTTATTTAGTTCAACTAAATTTACTAGCTGTTGACAATTAATGAAAGTATCTTAGAAGTATATGTGGCAAGTATGTTAGAATAAATTCTCAACATTATTTAAATGCAAATATTATTTTTTTAATATAAGATCGAAAATCAAAATAAAAATTAAAATGGTATTAATTTTAATTCGAATATTTTGATGTAAGATATAAAATAATGTTAATACTTTCATTAAAAATAATTAAATATATAAACTAAAATAATATTTATATTAAAATTTGTATAAAATATAATATAAAATTATTTATTATTATTATTATTATTATTAAACTAATATTATTTTTATCTTGATTTTAGTTCTCGCACCAAATAGAGTCTTAATGTTATCTGTCAATTATTGGGTTAGGACATCTGACGTGGACAGGTATCCACCTCTCAATCTCGCTGGTTGCGTGTGCATGGTGGTCCCATGCATCAAAGTGATGAAATGGCGAGTTCGCATCACGTGCCAGTGTTATGACAGGATCGAACGGTCTAGTCTAGTCGAATCGTCTGTTAGGTCACACTGGACAGCTTACTCATTCATTCGATATCGTCTAGTCTGGCAACAGAGCTATTTGTTCTCTATGTCATAGAGCTTATAAAGCAAGGACCGATTGGATCACCACATGCATGCGATGAGTGAAGATTGGAGAACGGATGCTTAATGTGATTAGATATCCAAACCCAATAAGAGTTTCTATTATTGCATGGTTTAATTTTATTTTATTAAAAATAGTAATATCATTAAAATTAAAAAAATAATATCATTAAAATTATTTTTATTATCTCAAATTTTAATTTTTCTCTATTAACCATTTTTCAATTTTCTTTTGAAAATCAGTTTTATTCGTGTTAAAAAATCAATTTCATTTAACTGTATATGCAAAAAAATTGAAAATAAAAAAATCAAACCAAACTCACATAAACTGAACCAAAATTTCAATTAATTGAACCATTAGATTCGATTTTGTAGAAATCAATAATATAAGTTTCAATTTAGATTTTAATTATTAAAAATTTTTGGTTAATCGAACCAATATATTCTCACAACCTATACTAACATGCTGTTAGTACTAGAATATTTATTAAATATGTTTTCAGACTAAACTTATAGAAATATATGAAAACTTAATCTCCATATATGTTCTATTTATTTAATTTCTGTTTATTTATATAAATAAAATTTTTTATTAATTTACAGATAATATTTATATTTGACATTCTACGCATTTTCAGGTAAGTCAATGTAAATTTTTTTAATGATATATTAGTTTTGTAAATAATTTATAAAATTAAAAAAACAATATTGTTGAAATAGTAATTATTTAATTGGAGACCAATAATTAAAAAATAACAGTTATAGTTAATCAAATAGTTGATTTAAAAATAGACTGATTTTATGTTCGGTTTTTTATATCAAAAAGCAATGTGTGTATTTAGATTTCATTTTCAAACCTATATTACATAATGATTAATTGAAGTTAATTTCCTCGAATTATATCTCTATATTACTATTATATGTAAATATTTTTATAAAAATTATTAAGAAATAATTTAATAATTTTAAAAATTTGAAATGACGCATTATTTTTTTAGAAATATTTACATACAAATACTTCGTATCGTCATATTTACATATCAATTTTGTTTTTAAACAAAATTACACTCTACATATTTTTTTACATCCCATATATTTTTTCTAGACCTGTAGTTTAATTTTTTTAAAATAAATAAGATACATGTAATTATGATAATATAAAGTATTATGTACTTAATTATTTTTTTTAATAACTTATGTAAAAATTTAATATTGTAGGAAAATAAAACAAAAAGGTCAATGTTAGTTGAAGATTTTGAATGCTTGATGTCTTCATTTGTCACTTTGTGTTGTGTTGATGGGGTGCATGTGGTCAAGGCTGGAAAGCATATTTTTATATGAACATTATTTTAAAACCCTTTTTTTTTATAGCCATTATTTTAAAACCTCAACACAAACAAGAAATTAAAATTATGAAATAATTATATATATGTATTCAAGAAATTAAAGTTTATTATTTAATTTTAATGATTATAACTTTTATTTTAGATTCTAATGGTTATAAATAAATTTAAATTTTTTTTAAATTTTTATTAATCTTCATTTTAAAACCTTATAGTTTAAAAATTATAATTTAGTCTTTTAATTAACTTTAAGTTTTATCTTAGATTCTCATAAATTATAATTATTGTCACACACAATTATTATCCCATCCAAAAGTTTGCCCTATATAGTGCTAAAAATGTATCGCACAATTATGATATGGTCCCTATTATTATCATGCGCAATTATGATCTAGTTTAAAAGATTTTGTCCTATATGGTGGAAAGAAATTATCTACTAGTTTCAATTTTTTTTTTCTTGATTTAGGTCCTTAATTATTATTAAGATTTAGTACTTCTCTTTATTTTTTGTTATGATTCTAGCTCCAAATTACTTAGAATGAAAATTATAAATTAGACTTTCGATGTTTTTTAAGCTTGTCCTTAGATCTCATGAAATTACAAATTGCTCTCAAATTTTGTCTTTCTATTAGATCCTAATTCCTTATAATAGAAATTACTTTTTAAACCTTTAACTTTTATAAATCTTTGATTTAAATTACTAATATCTATAAAAATTATAATTTTGTCTCTTAATTTATCTTAATTTTTATCTTCATTTCTCATAAATTATAATTAAGTATTTGAGTACAATTACAATCTAGTAAATTGTCATGCAAATTTTTTTTTCTCTTTTAGCACACAATTATAATTTAGTCACTCAACTTTTTAGTCTTGATTTTAGGTCCTTAATTATTATTAAGATTTAGTACCTCTATTAATTTATTGTTTTGATTCAAAGTCCAAATTACTTACAATAAAAATTATAATTTAGTCTTATAATGAGATATTATTGCTAAAACTTATACCAACATTTTTTATGCCATCATGAAGAAATTCAAGAAGATGATAGGATGGACTTGCAACCATGCTCTCTCTCTCGACCAAAAGCAAAATGGCAAACCAGGTGCTCCCCATGGGGATTCAAAAATTATAACATCTCGTAGTCCAAATATAGTTATATTATCTGCTTTAACTTTAGAGGATTGCGTGATTTGAGTACTTCTAAAAAGGTTACTCATTCCAACATTACTTTAGCTTAAGCACGTTTGACTATAAATTTTTTTATCATTAACCATACAGTTTTACTCTAAAAAATGCTTCTATCATTTATGAAATTTTAAATAATGTTTTAGGATGTAAAATTAAGTCATCCTTTAATTTGAAATTTCTACATTCCGGCTTTATTCGGTAACTATCCAAAGAAATTAAAAATTAGATTATTTTGTAAAATTAATGAAAAAAAAATTATTTTAATATTAATAAGTGTGAAATATGAAATATAATTAATTTTAAAATTAAAATTTATGTTAGATGTGAGATAAAATTAATTTATTAATATTAAAATTCATATTAAATGTAAAATAAAGTTATTAAAATTTAAAATATTAATAAAATATTATTTTGCTTCAAATTACATTTACCAAAAAGACCATGGCCTTGTTTGCAACAATTAAAAAAAAGTAAATAAATTTTTTATTAAGATTTAAAATATATTATAAATTTTAATAATTTTATTTTACATCGTACACAAATTTTAAATTTAAAAATTAAAAATTATTTTATATCATATATATTTTTAATATTAAAATAAGTTTTTATTAATTTTATAAAATAAAATATTATTTTATTTAAAAATAATTCCCAACTAAATAATGCATAACTCAAAAAACTTTTGAAAGCTTCTCTTATTTACCAAATTACCACACAATGTGCATCTCTGTAGTCTGATCGCGGCATCGAAAGAGCGGAAACCTCCCTCAGACCATGCCTCTGCCTCCAGTGGCTGATACGGCGAAGCAGCCCCTCGACATCCCGTCGGAATCGCCGGAGCCCCCGAAGGTCGCAAGAGCCTCTGAAGGCGGAGAAGGCGCCGGGGGCGCAGGCGAAGAGGCGTGGGACGAGCGCGCGCCGGAAGCTGAGAGTCTTGGCATGTGCCACAACCCTAGGTTGCAGAGGTATCTTGTAGCAGTCGAGTATATCGGCACTAGGTTTTCTGGATCGCAGAAGCAGCCAAATCGCCGAACCGTTACCGGCACTCTCGAGGTATTCGCCTTTGGGCCCATAATTTGATAGTACGTTTCATCCAGTTTCAAGTTGTTTGAAGCATTTTCAGATATCAAATAGATCCGATCTGTCAGATGAAACCGAATCCATTTCATCAGCGTGAAGCGGCTTCAAGGCCACGAAGCCGAAACCACAAAAAACATGTTTTTAAGAGATTCTGGGCCTGTTTGATTGACCGCTTCAAGCAGTTTCAATTGAGACGAAGTTGATTTAATAAAATTAATTAGTCAAATGATTCTGATTCATTTCATAGGACTGAATCCGTTTTAGAAGCCTGAAACGGCTTCGAGGCCACAAAGCCGAAACCACCGAAAACGTGATTTTAGACTCGCGATCGCTTTTTCTTTTTTTCTAGATTTTCAGAAAAACATATCTGGAGATAAATTTAGTATTTCTCTCAAGGTTATAATTAAGGAATAATTAAATCTGATAAATTCAAAATTTAAAAAATAATAACTAATCATCTTTTGACTCATAACCACATCCCTTAAATATCTCAAATTTTGATATATATTATCTGATATTTTAAATTAATAAATATTCAAATAAATTATGAAATTTTGAATAAATATTTTTTATTTTACTTTTATTATAAATTTTATGTATTTTTATTATTTTTGAGATTTTATTGTGAGATAAAGTGGTTTCTAAATTAGTATTCATCCAAACAAAAATAAATTAAAGTAGATTCAAAACTAGTTTCAAGCTACTTTTCATTCAAACAGAATTTAAGTTTGAAACTGCTTCACTTATCTGAAGCTACTTCGAACTTTGAATCTGATTTTATTTATTTTGAACCTGAATCCACTGTCAAACAGGCCCTCTGCACCTGTTTGATTGACCACTTCAAGCGGTTTCAAGCAGGACGAAGCCGATTTAATAAAATTAATTAGCTAAACAATTTTGATTCATCTTATAAATTTGAATCCATTTTAGTAGCGTGAAATAGTTTCGAGGCCACGAAGCCGAAACCATCGAAAACACTTTGGGCCTGTTTGATTGACCGCTTCAAGCGGGACAAAGCTGCTTTAATAAAATTAATTAGCCAAATAATTCTGATTTATCCCATAAATCTGAATCCGTTTTAAAAGCGTGAAACTGCTTCGAGGCCACGAAGTTGAAACTACCGAAAATGTGGTTTTAAACTCACGATCGCTTCTTTTTTTCCCAGATTTTCAGAAAAGTATATCTAGGGATAAATTTGGTATTTCCCTCAAGGCTAAAATTAAGGAATAATTAAATATGATAAATTCAAAATTTAAAGAATAATAATAAATCATCTTTTGACTCATAACCACATCCCTTAAATATCTCAAATTTTGATATATATCCTCTTGAGAATTTTAAATTAATAAATATTCAAATAAATTATAAAATTTTGAATACATATTTTTTATTTACTTTTATTAGAAATTTTATTTATTTATATTATTTTTGAGATTTTATTATGAGATGAAGTAGTTTCTAAATTAATATTAATCCAAACAAAAATCAATTATAGTAGATTCAAAACTAGTTTCAAGCTACTTTTCTTCCAAACAAAATTTAAGTTTAAAACTGTTTCACTTATCTAAAATCGCTTCAAACTTTGAATCTGATTTTATTTATTTTGAATTTGAATCCACTGTCAGATGGGCTCTTTAAGTTTTTAAGTTAATGTTTATCCAAATAGAACTAAATTAAAGTAGATTCAAAACTAATTTTAAACTATTTTTCATTCAAATAGAATTTAAGTTTGAAGCTACTTTAAACTTTGAATTCGATTCTATTTATTTTGATGCCAAATCCACTATCAGACAGGCCCTTGAGACCTTTTGCCTGGGTAGTTGTTCTTCCGTTGTTCTGACTGATGGGAAGAGATAAGTAGTCAATTACTAATGTCGGGTGTATATTTTAACTGAAACAAGCCAATTTGCAAATACACGCATAGAAGCACATATGAGGCGAAAAAGCTCCGAAGTTGATGTGCAGATTCAACATTTATGTTATAGTGAAATTTTTTTTTTGAAGGTGGGAGTACTTTCACCTTTATGATTTTTGATGCCTGCTTTATATCCATTATTTCATATGCGAGTATCTTGTTAATCGTAGCCAAATTCCTTGGATTCCTTCCTATCCACTGTAATGAATTACATCACTACATCAATCTCAATCGCTGTTTGGCTTGAATATGTAGTTCTTTATTGGTCCCTACGTTTTATGGTTTTTTTTTGTTTCTTTACAATCTAACTTTTTTGGCTTGGGCCAGTTCCTATTGATTATATTCATGGCACATGCTATTTATGGACTGCATTATAGTAGTCTATAAATGTTTTAATACCTGGAAGTCCTTCGGATACCTTTGATGGAAGGTTAACTGAACTCTACAACCTGCACTTTCCACTTGAAATTATAGGTAAATTTGTAGGTTAGATACTGATCGTTATATAAATACCTGTTAAATTAACTTATTGTGCAGTAAGTGGAAAAGAAAATATTGGCTTAATTTTTAGGCAAAGTTGAGGTTTCATTTCATTACTTGTTATTTGCCAGTGCTTTAGTAATCTGTAACTTATTTCTATATGGCCCATTTGAAAAGGTTTAAATTGTGATTCTCCTCCTTCTACAGGAGGCTTTTCTCAAGTTTGTTGGACAACCAGTTTCAGCTGTTTGTTCTAGTCGAACTGTAAGTATAAGGTTACGATGATTAAGAGGAATTTAAATTAGATTTTTATATACTATTTTCATTATATAAGAGTATATTTTATAATAGTGTGCTGTTTTTAGTGATTGTACAAATATAACGGCTGACACCTTTTGAAATTTAGACCTGAAGAGTGGGTTTGATGGTCGAGGGGTTTGATTTTTTATTTATTTTTATTCTAGACAAATAGGGAAGTGTAAAATCAAGTTCAAGAATAAAGTAGAAAAGAAGACAAGGAGGTTTTTAGGTGCTTTTTCCCCCTATCCGGCTTGCTCGACCCCCAAGCCCCTCTTCCTTGAGATTCACCAACCATCCTTTGGGAATCTCAGGTAGACAATCTTTATAACTCTGTTTTTTTTCTTATTAGGCAAGAACTTATGCTGGGTTTTTCTCATACCCGGCAAGACTTACTCTTATAATCCAATCCTTACAAGTTTGGATCCGTTGGGATTAAACTCCCTCCAAGATCAACACTAGGTTTTGGTAAAGTTATGAGAAAAGAGAAAAATTAAAAAACACTTTGATGGAACATACTGATGATTGGCATGTCAGATCAAATCATGCATCCTATTTTGATGAGTAATGTAGATTATTTTTATTTTGCTTTATTTTTCATTCATAGAGTTTGTTAAGGTTTAAATTAGTTAAGTCTATTTTAATTAGTTTGTAGGTTTATTTAGTCCCAAATTGCTCACTCTTCATTTAGAATAGTATTATCCCTTTTATAAATAGAATATGTAATCAAACATCAGCGCAATGCTATGATTAATGAAATTGAGCTTGTGTGAAATATGTTTCTGGATGAGGTTAGTGTGAGCTCTAGAGGGAATTATATCCTGGAAGAGAAGAAATAAAAGGGGAACTTTAGGTGGGAATTTTTGAAATCCTAGTTTTCTTCAAAAATTAAAAGAAAAAAGGAGAGAAATCCTAATTGTCATTCTTATTTCGTACCCTCAAATCGTCATCACTTCATGGCTCCTCGTCCACTAATTTTAGTCCCCACCCCCATCCTTCGGAATTCTAAATGGCACTGTGAGCCTACTTTTACCTAGCCGCATATGTGCCTACGTTGTGTCGCTTGATTTCGTTAGGTCCTCCCTCATCCACGCTTTCGTGCGGCTGCGCTACACGACTATTCGTTGACCCACCTGAGTTCCTGTATGCTTCCCAACACACATGGATTTCAGTTCATGGGCTTATCCAAGCCACACCTCTTTACCAGCATTATCCCCAAATCGTTATGCCACACCGTGCTCACGTGAAACTATCCATGTTGTTGTTCTTTGTAGAGACATTTCTGGTGTTGTGCATATATAGACAAAAGACAGAGTACTAAATTACCCAAAAAAGTTTTTGCTTTAACTTCTTAACCGTAGACATGGTACAATTTGGATGATTGACTTCCAATACCTATTACCACAATTGTTTTTGAAAGTAATAAGTAACCACTTTGAATTACTGGATTGTGAGGTTGACTTTTGCTCCGTTGTCCCCACTGTTAAGTTGTAGTCCTTTTTATGATGATGTGATGACTTTAGTATTCTAATGATTGTCTGTATTATACTCAACGTTGAATTTCCTAGCATTGTAACCTTCATACTTGGTTATCCTTATGTAATTTCTCAAATGTCCCCCACAATTATGCAATTCCAAAAGATAACCCTATTCTTTTCTGCAGGATGCTGGGGTGCATGCTTTATCAAATGTCTTTCATGTTGATGTACAACGGATAAGTAAAAGGAAACCTAATGAAGTGGTTTGTTACCATATTCCTCATGAACTGATGATTGTACTATTTTGATTGCATGAATGTAGTCACTTTTGGTTCTCTGAAAGCTTTTTCAACATCTTCATTATGACTTGTTTCATGAACTCGCTTTGTTTCTCTAAAATTTGTTTCCATATCTTTCATATGACACATCTCATGATTTTTTTTCATGTGTCATATTCATCATTTCATAAAGTTAGCTATTCTTTGGTTTTCTCCAAAAGGTTGTTCTATCTCTTACTTAGGGTGTACATTTTGTAATTTCTTGAAAGGGTGTATCTAACATTATGTTAATGCTTGAGCAGACTATCAGATGTGAAGTTAACCGAATCACAATTTCCATTTTGCTTAATATTTTCTTTCAAAGTTTTATTTTTAACCCAAATTTTTGATAAAAGTTTTCGTAGGATTACGGCGTGTTGTAGAATAAATCCAAGGAAGACTTTTAAGTGATGAAGGTTTAAATCCAAGGAGAGGATTGTCTAAGGTCTAATCAAAGGTTTGGTCGTCCTGTCCTTTTAGTTGACTGTACTGGACTGGCCTCTGTTTATGGCTTGAGCTAGCAATTTGAGGCATGCTATTATTTGTTCAAGTGCATTTTTTGCTTTTTATGAGCTTAGTGTCAGTGTCTGAAAATTTGCATATTCACTCATAGCCCTTTGAGGTACTCTCAAATGTTAGACCAATTTCCACTGAAGCATCAAAGTGGACATGGCCATGGGCAAATTTTTCACAAACTGGGGATACAATATTCCAAAACAGTGGGAACTAAACAAAGGATCCCCTAGAGTCCATGCAACAATGTGTAACTTGGTTTTATATTAACATTGAAAACTGATAATCATGAGCACTTTGTCTTTGGAATGAAGATTTTTTTTTTTTGCTTTTTTAGTCTTGTATTGATATTTGTGCATGCTGAGAAATAAATTTATTTTTCATTTTGGGATTTTTGCAAGATGTTAAAAGAATTGATTTTTCGTGTATTCAAGTTTGTGCGATTTTGAATACTATCAGTTTTATGTTGAGAATTGTGTCGGTCTTGTTGGATGTGAATAAAATTTGTAAAGATGGTTTGGCGTTTTGGGCACAAGCCAAATGCTCCTTTAAACTGGTGCATGAAGCTCAAGAGAAAAATGTTAAATGAACAAACTATGAGAAATTGCCTTGTTTGTTAAATGTTTAAGCCAACATGCAAACCAGTTAATTAAGGTTAGAGACCATGCATGTGGTGGCAGGAGGATAAGAGGCAGCAGGGTAAGAGAGTTATATAAATTCATGTTTGGCCTGTGACCTAGTCATATTCTGGGGAGCTTCCATGCTATATTACAGCTTTACTTTATGATAAACGGAAGGATACGTTTGATAATGTTGCTAACACATTGTAGCAAATATAAAGCTTTCCTGTGTTTGACATATGGATATCTAGGCTTATACAGTTGTTTAATTATTATAATTCCTAGCACATTTTAATGGTGTTGCTTTCTTATTATTATGATTTTCCACAGGAAGCACATTTTAATGGTGTTGCTTTCTTATTATTATGATTTTCCACTTTTTGTATTGATTAATCCTTGATACTACTGTTATTGTTTCTGTAAAGTAGCTTGCGGATTATTTTACTTGCATCCTGTTATTGTGACAACTTTGTTTCCTACTTGTGCAGTTGACCCCACATGAACCTGGAGTGGTAAGACGTGCTATTAACCATTTCTTACAGGTGCTCTTTCTCTTTTGTGCTGCTTTAGACAATCATTGCAACTCAGTAATCGGTTTCTAAATTGTAAACTTAAACACTTGTAAATACTAAAACTGCATTACAGGATGTGACACATTGCATCTAGGCCCCTGAAGAATATTATTAAGATGCAAATGTTGAACCAATGCCATACTTTCAGTCAACTACTAAACTTGCATTGTCTTACATAATTGAACCAATCACCCCTTCACATGCGTACTGATAGCAATAAGCGTATGAAAAAGCTTTGTGAAACTTTTATCAGCACTTTAATTTTGCATCAAACATTGGATCTTCTTTTCATGAGAAAATATTGGTTCTGCTTGGCTGCAGAAGGAAGGTGATATCATGGTGAATGATGTTCAGTGTGTTCCTGAAGATTTTCATGCTAGATTCAAGGCACTAGAGCGAACGTAAGTAACCTCAAGAATTAGCTTCTAAGAGGTATTTTACATATTTAAGAAGTTAAAGTTTGAACCCATGAGTATCTTTTGTTACAAGCAATATCAGTATGGTCAAGGTTTTGGACTATTGCAGTTCATATCCTGTCATGGTCAAGATGAAGCTTTGGAGGGGAAGATAGGTATTGTGAGATGGTAATGATAATGGTTTTGTATATTTGCCATGAAAGTGGATTGGTAATTTGGTATCACCATAGTAGAAGTACTATGCCAGGAAAAAAATGTTTTTAACTTCTGTCTTCAAACTCGAAGAACATTTGTGTAATAACTAGGGTATTAGGACTTTTCATTTAAATGGCTCAACTTTTTTTGGTATTTCTTGTTTATCAACACATCAGTTGACATTTCCTTTAGATTTTCTGTCCATTTGGCATATAGTTTTTGTGCGCATAAAGATGTGCTTATCTGCTACATTTTAATAATTGAAAATTAATTAATTTTGTTAACAATTTGGAGGACTTAGGATATGGCCATAAAAAATGATCTATTATGTTCCTATCTTGAATCAAGAGAACACTTTGTGCTTGTTGGTTTCAAATCCAAATTCGAAATCAGTCGGTATTCTATCTTACTGTAAATGAATTGTGTTACAACTCCATGATTTGCAACCCCTTTTTTCTGCAAAACTTGGCTTCTTCTGTACGTAATGATTTGTTGGTTTGTTGGTTGTCAGCCCCAGTTACCAGTCCTGTCCTTTCTGTGGTTTTTGTACCTCACCATGATGAGAATACTTCCAACTTCATATGTACTTAATCATCCAATGTTGCCTTCAAACCTGATTGATGAATTTGTCTCAGATTTTTAAATTTTGGAAAGGCCCGCCAAAACATGAAGTTTGTAAAATAATCGATAATATTCTCGCTGTAATCGGGCGTGTATCCTAAATTTACACGGTTTATCTTTTTGCATCAGTTTCTTATTAGGTCAAAGCATGAACTTTGTAAAACAATGGATAACTGTAATCATGCGTTCATACTGAACTTACAGGGGTTATCTTTTTGCAGTAGTTATTAAGTTTTCATTGGTGCTTTTGGCATCATTAGGTACTTCTATCGATTGTTATGTGGACCAGAGCTCTTGCCTGTGTTTGAGAGGGAACGTGCCTGGCACGTCCCGGAGGAACTGGATATTTCAGCAATGAAGGTTATTCTTTTCTTCTTTTTGCTCTTTCGTTTTGACCTTCTAGATTTTCCATTGCTGCTTTAGGCGGTTCAAAATGTAACCACCTGAAATTACCTTCTATGATTTTTTAATTTCTTCTCTACATCCATGCAGAAGGCATGCAATAGCCTGGTCGGTCTCCATGATTTCAGTTCATTCAGGGCTGCTGGTTGTCAGGTTTCTTTTTTATCAGACCTATATGAATATCTTCAAGTTCATGACATTACAGTGTAATTGAGGCGGGGCAAAAGCGATTAAAAGATCACCATTTTTAATGAGAAACTGCTTCAAATAAATGCAAATATCTACTAAATATGATAATTTCACAAATTACTAAATTTTTAAAATTAAATTAATTGGCTTGACAGTAAGTCCGAATTTACTAAGTTAAATTATTCACTAATTTAGGATTTTCTAAGTTCACCTAATAAAATTTATGGTCTCTAAATTCTAGCAATTAATTAGTCTCAATAAACAAATAATTTTAATTGAAAAATAATTATAGAGGAATATTTTGAAATTCATTGAAAAAATAACTTAATTGGAGCCAATTTAGAGTCAACTTGAATTACAGTAAATCCAACTAGACTTGATCAACGCTGTTGGGCCAAACTGGGCCCTTGTTGGGCCTTTGAATGTTGCTTTCTGATAAAATTGAGTTGGGCTGCAGCCTAAACGGCGTTTGCTTCACTGGAGTCTTCATTGCGTGTGATGTCTGGTCTTCACGAAAGTAGAAGTCCACAGTGGCAACGGAGAGAAGAGGTCCATGGGAGAAGACTAGTTGACAGTCTTCATGAGAGAAAGTGGACTTCATGGCATCTTTTGTGGTGTGGCTTCAGTTGAATAATGGCATGGAGCCCGTGCTTCTCACTAGGAAGTGCTAATCTAGCATGAACGTTTCGTGTGGACGAACACATAAGTGGGGCTGTGATGCGTCTTTAATGCAGCACCGATGTAGTGCATGCCGATGTAGCATATTTAGCATCTAAAAATCAGTCTGGTTAGCTAATACAGTTGGAAACTTGGCTTTTAAACATCTAAAATCTTTTAACCCAGACCACATTTATCGTGTTTAGCAAAAAAAGTAAGCAAGAATCCAATTCATGCATTATTAGCTTTTCATTTCTTTTTTAAGTGCCACTCAAGATAGGTTGATATAATCAAGATTTTGTTCTTTAGCAGTTAGATAATATGTTAATACGAATCAAATGCTTTCTTAATAATTTGCTTGTTGCAAGTATGCAGTTTGAAGGTTTCGTTACTGGTTTGAGTTCTTAATCAAATAATTGGATTTCTGAGTTTAAGATTCTCCACATGGATTCTTTTCTGAACCACAAATGCTAATCATTTTCCATGAATGTAGGCAACATCTCCAGTTAAAACATTGGACGAACTAAGTGTTTGTGAAGTTGCTCCATTTATATGGTTCCCCTCAAGTACTGAGAGAAAAGAGTTCAACGCCAAATCATTAGATGGCGATTCCCGTATTCCACACATTCCTGAAAAATGCAGTCGATTGTTTGGGGAAAGACACAGGCATCGTTGTTTTGTAATCACAGCAAGAGCCTGCTCCTTTCTTTACCACCAGGTTAGCTGCCCTTCTTTTGTTTAATTTCCTATAAGAGATTTTCATGATTGTGTGGTACTAATTCAGTCCATCATCCTGTTGTGACATTTCTTTACTGGCTGAGATATAACGTTCTTGAGTGTTTGCTTTCAGCTGCAAAAGGTTCGAGTTTCTGCTTACCATTTATGTGAACTGTCGGACTTTAATCGTGTTTTCTAAACTAGGATATAAATCGTTGCAGGTTACAATCTAATTAAGAGCTTCTCGCTATGGGCATATTTAATGAAATGAAGCACTGCAATCCAACTTTGTCGAAGCCCTGTTTGGCGCGAGGATCAAAACAGTACTAGTTTAAAAAACAACAACAATAATAATAATAATAATTTTTTAATTATTCTATACAAATTTTAATATAAAAAAAATATTTTACTTCACATACTCAATAATTTTTAATAAAAATATAAACTTTATTTCACATCTTAGATCAAAATACTCGATTCAAATATTTTGGTCTAAAATGTGAAATAAAATTGATATTTTTATTTTAAGTTGTTGAGTATGTAAAGTAAAATAATATTTTTTATATTAGAATTTGTGTAGAATGATTTAAAAAATTTATTTATTTATTATTATTATTATTATTATTGTTGTTTTTTAAACTAGTACCATTTTGGTCCTGTTTTTGTCATGTTTAAGAATAATATCGCGCCAAACAGGGCATGTTTAAGAAAAATGAAGAGAACCCATAGCTCAATATCTGGTGGTAAATTATGTAACATGATAGTACTATACCTCCACACTCTATAGTAAAGATGAGCAGATTTAAGTCTTGTTTGGTTGGAGGCCATTTTGGCTATGATTATGGCTAAAATGGTCAACTATTTTATTAAAAAAAAAATTCATTTTTTATTCTCAACACATAAACTTTAATATAAAAAATTCACTTTAAATCACATTTTATATAATTTTTAATACATTATATTTAATTTATTATTATTATTATTTTTAAGAAAATAGTTGGAGGTCATTTTAGCCATGGCCTGGCCTTCAACCAAGCAGGGCCTTAGGGGTGGACTTTTTTTTTATCAGCTGCCATTTATTCTTGTTATATTGGTGCCAAATTTGTCTACAATTTTAGTTTAGCTCAGATTTGTTCTCGAGGAATAACGAACCAAAAAATAATAAATAATATAAAATCACTTAGACGTGTAGTTAGCTGGAAAGACTAATAAACCTATGGGCGTATTTAATAATACATTTAATGTTTTGTTTTCCTTAAAATAATGTTTGCTTACAAAAAAAAATTTAGAGTATGTTTAGTTCAATATTATTATGTTATGTCATACTATTAGAATTGATTATTCTGTTTTTTTTTTATTTATTTTTCTTGTGGACATTAAAATTTCCTCACTTCAAAATTATAATAATAATGTGATTTGAATTTGAGATCTCTTATTATTAAGGTAAGTTCTTTTTCCACTTGGCTAACACAACACAGCATTCCTCATTACTAATAATTGTTTTGTTTGATGATATATTTAGATAATATTGTATAGAATTATAAGATTGCTAAAATATTGTCTAGATGTCACTTAAATTGTAATAAAGGGATGCAAAGTTGAATTGTTATTTTATTATTATTCTTAATATAATAACATTGAACTATGCAAATAATAATTTTAGAGATGATATAGACATCTAAATAATCTTGATATTTAAATATCATGAATATTCCCTTGGTTTTTTTTTCTTAAATTTTATGCCACTTTCAGGTTAGGTTACTTGTTGGCGTCCTAAAATGTGTTGGGACTGGAGAGCTTACTTCTAATGATGGTACGTTTCATCTTTCCCTCAATTTTTCTCCATAATCTTATAATCTTATACAGTTCATTAAGAATTTGATTTACTTCTATCAAAAAAAAAAAAGAATTTAATTTACTGTTATTTTATTTTTTGACAATTTATTTTATTTTCATGTGTTTTGCAGTTGAGAGAATTTTGAATGCAAAGACGGTGATTGCTGCAAGTCCGATGGCCCCTGCTTGCGGTCTTTATCTTTGCAACATAAAATACTGCCTTCCCTAAAGTAACCGAGCTATTTATTTTATTTAAATTTAAAAATGATTTTTTTGAAATTTAAGGGAACTTAGTGCTAATCTAGTTAAGATAACATTAAATTTTGTTAGATTATTATATTAAGTTGTAGTTTTTCTTGTCGTAAAATGTATAGTTGGTAAAGTGAAACAGTTGAGAGATTAATTTAGGAATATTAATGTTATAAATTATGCATTTTTTTATTGCTTGTATTAAATGCTCTTTTTTTTAAATAGGTATTACGGATATGAATTAAATAGGCAACTAATAAAGTATAAGTAGGGACGGCTATAATGCTCTAAACTTAAATCTAGCTTCATAGATTGATATTTTAATCTATACTTTCAATTAAAGTTGTTAATGTGATGGTTTGTTAGGAATTTATTTTAGTTGGAGGAAATTTTAGGTTTTAATTCAACTACACAATTACAAATTATGGTAATCAAAACTAAAATTTTAAAAATTAAAAATAAAGCTAACTCGGCTTAAATACAACAATAACCAAGCCTTTAATCCCATTAGGTGGGGTCGGCTACATGAATTCTTTATTTTCATTACGTTTTATTAGTTATCAAATTTTTATCTAAGTCTAAGTAATTAAGATCACTCTTTATAATTTTTTGTCATATCTTTTTGTCTCTCTCTTCCTCTGAACAAAATTTAATAACTCAATTTTTCTAACTAGAACTTTAATCGAATTACGATTTATATGTCCAAATAATTTAAATCAATTTTCTTTAAGTTTATTTTCAATTAGTGTAACACCAATTTTTTTTCGAATGTACTAATTTCTCGTTATTCTTTTGTGTATATCCACACATTCACCTTAACATTCTCATTTGTATAATATTTATTTTATTTATAAATTTTTTCTTTGCAACATTCAGCATTATATATCATTGCTAATTTTACTACAGTTTTATAAAATCTAACTTGGCTCAAATATTAAAAATTAATCAAAAATTAAATCAATCAACTTAATCTAAGCAATATAAATAAAGATATTTATAATTAAAATTAATTAAACTTGTAATTAAACAATTGATTCAATATGTCACAATATAAAAAAAAAAAAGTCAAATTGAATTCAACACAAACCTCAAATAAATTAAAAACTTCAGTTTTGAGTTTTCTCTGCATAGGGGTGGTGAAGCATTAAGAAAGGAACAAAACCTGCACTTGGCCAGAAACCAACCAAATATACTGACGACTAACATTCAGCTTGTCATCCCAGTTTTAACACTCAAAAAATGAAAAATGTTTCCACCCTGTGACATTGCTCATAAAATTATGGTGGCATCAATCCGAAAACACTTGATCTATTTGAAATTCTCATAGAGATGGTAACAGGATTTTCGGCCATAGAAGCACCACATCATCTCTCCCACTCGAGATCAGGATCCATTTTCATCTCCATTTGCTTTGGCCGATCGTATCCAGCATCTTCCTTGTGCACTTCCAAGACTCTGTCCCATCCCATCATGTGAGGCAGTGCAAACTGCAACAACAACAACAACCAAGCCTTAATCCCACTAGGCAGCGCAAACTGTAGTAAAAAACAAAATTGCAACCACCTTGTAGATTAGAAACTCATGCATTTTAGCAAAAGACTCGTGTTATGCGTTCTTAATAGCTGACCAATAACTTGATTAATTATAATTTAAAATTTTAATTCGTTGAATTATCTCGTGAATTAAATGCTAATCCCTCAGATAATGCAGTGAATTTAAAGCTTTAAGGGTGTGTTTGTTTGTAAGGTTAAATTTAAGAAGGTTAAAATTAAATTTGGATAGAGATATTTTTTTATTGAAAGTTGTGAATGATGTAAAATAAAGTTAGTTATTATATTGGGATATGTGAGGGATGTGATATAAAGTTAGTTATTATGTTGGAATATGTGAGGGATGTGATATAAGTTAGTTATTATTTTAGTAATATGTGTAGGATGTGAAATAAATTTAATTTTTAATATTAAATTTTATGTGTGATGTGATATGTCTGGTTAAAATTAAATCAGGTTAATTTTAAACTCCTAGGCAAACAGGGCATAAATCATAATTGATTAACTTGTTGATCAGTTATTGAAATTGTATAGCATTTTTATTTAAGATTAGAAAAAGAACACTAAAACAATTATTACAACAAATGCACTTTATACAGAGCTGGCAGTTTGAACAATTTAGTATAGATTTGAACTTGAAATTTTTGAGTTATGATCAATTCAAATTCATTTTTACATCTAAGCAAACTCATCTGAAGAATTAAAATTATTGTTGATACCATAAAAAAAAAGGACAATTACCTGCATGCCACACAAATTTTTTAATATTACACCACACACATTTTCTTCACAAAATTTACACTATAGACTGTGAAGAAAGTGTGTGATGTAATACATGAAGATTTATGTGGCATGTAGGTAATTATCCCAAAAAATTGTTGATGATTTGTGTATTGCCTAACATTCATATAAATGCAACAAAACTAATGTTTACTGTTTTATAATCTTCTTCTTTCTAATTTACTAACATCAATTTGCATAACTGAACTCAACTATCTTAAAAGCATGCTACTGCTTAAAACCCATAAAAAAATGCATAATGAAGGGAGCATATGCTTTACCAAGCTAAATCACAATCACGGCCATTTGTAGTGAAAGTTCAGCTCTTATCAGGAAGAAATAAGATTCTCAGAAGCAATAAAAAGTTCTACTAATTTAGAACTCCTTATGTGAAGTTTAGAGAAGTGAGGGGAAGATAATAGAAGAGAAAACTGAATGAGTTGGCGCTGCAATGAGAAAAATGGACATTTAATTAACTTACAGTAAAAGCTGTCCGCATCACAGAAAACTCTGCCTTTGTTACAGGCACAGACAAACGTTCATTAGTTTTCTGAATAGCGTTGAGTACAGCTGCATGAATAATAGCAATAAAGCAAAAGATTTAGCTGCTTACAGGATACAGGTAAAGCAATTTCAAGAGTTTCATCAAAGAAAAAAAATTATCATACAACCTAAAAAGAAATTCAAGAAACCGGATCATAGAATCAAACAATACTTAAAATGATCATCATTGTCAACGCAACACTAACCATCAAAAACAATGCTCGTCTCTCAATAGTTTCAATCTATATTGTACCCAAACCAAATACTTAACCATTTTGAAGCCCCTAGTAGGAAAAAAGCCGTCAGAATTCCAAAACTTTTTTCTCCGAATGTTTTTTTTGTTTCGAAGTGAAAAGCCTTCAGAATTTCTAACCGGAGGGACAACTCTGTCACCATTGAAGTTATACATCACCAACCCCTAAACAGCCATGGTTAGTAGTAAGGATTGAAATTAGAACAAACTGTGAACATTCATTACAGCTTGTTTATTAAATTAAATTGCTGAAACCCGAGGATCACTCTGTTTTCAGGAAATTTATGCTGCTTAATGGGCCAGACATGGGGATATTCCTCAACCACAGAGTTGCCTCATACTTAACATTGACACTGGTGTAAACATTTCAGTAAAATTTATTTGCTGCTTTAAATCAACGGAAAAAAAAAATCTTGCTACAGCTATCAGAAAAAGGTGCTCAGATAGAGAAAGCTTACACAGATTAAAGAAATAGCCAGCACCCTCACCAATTGGACATACTGTCAAAGTCTTTTTGATCTGCCCCTCCAAACTGAAATATCAAAAATAATCAGTAAACAAGCTCAGAAAGAAAACGAAGCAGATATTGCAAATATAATGGTAGAGGCTGAGTTGAAACAAACCTTGATTTCATTGAAGGATCATGAAAAAAATCACATGATTCAGCAGGGCCAAGGCTAATCAAACAACCAACTTCAGAAGCTGATAAAGCAAATATCTAGAGGAGATGCCTATCAGTACATTTATAAAAAAAGAAAAGAAACATTGTTTCTTATAAAACGAACAAAATAGTTGGCTAAATAAAACAACAAAGATGTTCTGAATGTGTAGCAGGATCAACTTCATACAAAATTGCTTCGAATTCAATTATTTATGTCGTTCATAACAAGTGAAAATAGGCACGGTAATAGTTATTCATAAGGGAATCCTGAATTTGTTCGGCAAAAAGCTACCTGCTTCTTCTCGCTATCATACTTCCGTTGACCAATAGCAGGCAAGAACTTTAACAAGACCACACCTTTTCTATCAACTTTTACACTCCCTGTCTGCAATCAGACAACTAATATTGAAGAAAAGAAACTTTTTCCCTTGAAGCAACCTAATCCAGGAAAAGAAATCCTAAATCTCACATCCATCTTACTGAATCTTGCCGGCAAAGGAGTAACCACAAGAGCAGCTTTTCCTTTAAAAATAGAAAAATCAGCATATGCTTTACCTGAAATATGCTCCACAAGTAGACAGGGTAAGATAAGATGTTAAGCCTCCATTTTAAATTAAAATCGGAATGTAGTCCATCATCACATTGGACTTACCACTTGAAATACTGAATTGAGCAATCCAATTGTACGACCATGAAGCATCTCTAACATACCTAAGCTGTCTGGTAAGAGAACAGGCGGTAGATATCTGCCTGCTTAAACATAAACAAAAACTATAATAAACAATTTACCACTCACTCGGAAAATATCACGAAGCAAAGAATGCATGATTCAAGGTCTTTCATATCTGTGCATAAAGTATGAATAAACCAGTAGCAGAACTATAACGAACTAGAGAAAGCCAACAATCTTATACACATCTCTTATATTGACATCATCTAGGATCGAAGTATAAAATAATAGATCTTAATGGAGAAAAGCGCATCATCTCATTCTCATAATATATAATGTATTTAGAGAAGTGCACAAGAAAAGTAATTAGAAATATGGAAAGCCTTTACGATTTCCATCTAAACAATCTAAGTTATCAGCAATGAAATAGAAACAGTGAAGAATACTACTGAAACTGAAACCAAATTCACCTCCATGAATGGAGTGCCATTTTGGACAAGAATAAATAGGAAATAGAGATTTATCATTAAAGAAAAGCAATATAAAATTCCTAAAATGAAATTTTCAAGAAAATTACTCATAATACACAAAAAAATGTGGGGGAAGTAGGGATGGAGATAAACTGGTTCATTAGGTCAGCCTACATTGTTAGCTAATCTGAAAAAGATAATAAACCTTTGTGCCATTGTTTGGATGAAGCCCAAAAAACCTATAAACTATCCCAAAAACACTTTCAACAGTATTTAATATTTATTTCGCATCATACAAAAATTTAAATATTAAAAATTAATTCTATTTTACATCCTACACAAATATTAACCTTAAAGTTTAACTTTATTTCAAATCTTACACATACTTCAATAATAAAATCAACTTTAATTCACATCCAACAAAATCCTCAAACAACAAAATAATTGTATTTCATATCATAACATTAAAAAAAAAATCTCTCTCCAACTCAAAAGAACTTAAAACATTCCTTAATCATGCTCCCAACCAAACAAAGCAGCTATTAAATTTTTTTTTGATGAAAGGTATAAAATTAAGTCACTAGATGACATGCAAACATATGAACAAAAAGTATTTAAATTTCAAGTGTACTCTTTGTGTAACTAATCAGTCCTAAAACAAAATAAAACTGTCAAATCCATAATTTAGAAAACTGAGAATCAACCTTGTAACTGCTTGAACCACTAAGTTTGAAAATTACAGTATAGATATACATATGATGGGAGTCAGCTATCTAGGCGAAAATAGATGGGCCCGAAATGGGTCAAGAAACTTGCTTGCATCCCTATGGAACATAATGCACCAAATAGTAATCCCATTTGCTGTTGCCCATTTTCCTGCCGATGGCCACATCAAGCAATGCCATCAAACGACACTACCAAAATGGCGGTAGTCATGGAAGGCCACCTTGAGGTCACAGCTCCCCGAAATCCAGCCGCTAGAAAAAGAAGACAGACAGACCTTGCGAAGCTACATGAAGGTCTGATTAAAGAAGTTATTTCCTTGCCGTCATTTACGCGGGCGAAATCTAAAGGCCAAAAATGATGGCACTACCGTGGGGATTACAAAGCTGTAGCTTGAACCCAGCAGGCGAAATGAGGTTGAAAGATGATCAAAGAACAGTAACTACAATAGTAGTTAGGGTTAGGGTTAAGGCCTATAGTGACATGCCTGCGAAATGAGGAGAAGCGGGAGAGCATCGTGCAAGAGTCCTCCCAGAGGGATCCGGCGAACTGCTGGACCGCACCCGAGACCAAGACCAAGACGGCACAGGCAGCGCTGGCGATTTCCCTCTTCCCAAGGGCTGGAAACCTCGCGGCACAAAGACCGACTTTTGCGCTTGCGTTCACGCCCGCTTAACCCAATCGGCCCGGCACGGCGGCACCGCCCAACACGACCCTGCTAAGGCAGGTTGAAGGAGAAAAAACAAATTAATAAAAATAAAATAAAAAATTAGAAATATTTACATACATAACCCTTCATATAATTATATTTATATATCAAATATATTTTTTTTAAATTACACACCACACAACTAAGAATTATACTCTACATATTTTTTTTACACCTCACATACTTTTTCTAAAATTACAGTATAATTTTTCGAAAATAAGTGTGATATACGTAATTATAGTAATATGGAGTATTATGTACGTAATTATCTGTAAAAAAATTTTAATTTTTTCATTAAATGCATATGCAAGGAAAAATAAAATTAATTAATTATATACATATAAAAAAATCTTTGAAAAAATTTCAAATTTTTTAAGGTTTGCTTTTTGGGGTTGTTGCCATCACTAATGCATTTATTAACGCTAGACCTGTTTATTTGTAAGATTTAAATTTAATAAGATTAAAATTAAATTAAAATTAAAATATTTTTTTAATAAAAATTATAAATGATGTGAAATAAAATTAGTTATTATATTAAGATATATGAAAAATGTGATATAAAATTAGTTATTATGTTGCGGTATATGAAGGATGTGATATAAGTTAGTTATTATTTTAATAATGTGTGTAGTATGTGAAATAAAATTAATTTTTAATATTAAATTTTATGTATAATGTAATATACTTATTTAAATTTAAATCAGATTAATTTTGAACTGCCAAATAAATAAGAGCATATAGTTTTTAATCAATCCACATGTTAAAGAAATGAATCCTCTAATATCAAACTCAATTTATAATCACATTATATACATACTTCCTCCTCGATAAAAGTTTTGGCTATTAATATTCCATGTCAAATGGAATAAAAGAGTATTTCGATTTTTTGGTGCAAAATCTCGAGATTTTACTCGAATATTATTTTATCTTAAAAATTAAAACTATAAAATCTCACTTATATTCATTTACAAGTTTTATCTTGTTTGTTGGTAGACGGAAGGTTACAATGCTCAAACGTTTAGTTTAAATAAAAAAAGTAAATATTATAAAAGCTTTTTTAAGATTTGAGAATAATATCAAGTAGGCTTATAATTTTAAAAACTCTCGGTCTCTAAAATTAAACATTAATTTTTCAATTAAATTTTTTGGGTTAATTTAATTTTTTAAATCTTTTAAATAAATTTAAAATTTAAAATTTAAAATAAATATATAAATATATAAAAATATCCTCTCTTTCTCACTGCCCCTTGGCGTTGTCAAGAGGAGAGAGAGAACAAAAGATATTTTAATTATTTTATATTATATATTTAATTTAAATATAAAATTTATTTAGAAGATAAAAAATATAAATTATATAAAAAGGAATGGCTTAAAATGTAATTTTAAAATTTTATTGAAGAGTTTTGACATTTTGAATTTATTTAATATTAACTTCAAATCTCTTACTATTTAAAAAAAAAATTCAAACTTCAGAATCTGGAGAAGTTATTGGGTTCGGACGGCGCACCATCCGGAACTCAATCAGAGGGCGTCATGTGTGCCATATGGCTGGGTCCGAGCACACGTGGCACCCTCCGATTGGTCGTCCGAACGGTGCGTCGTCCGAACCTAATAACTTTTCCAAGACCCGAATGGTATTAAAAAAACAAATACCAGCTCAAAGTATTGAGGGTCACAAATCAACAGCAGATTCCAGCCGTCCACGTGGCAAAAATTCACTTCTCCAAATATTGATTCTAGAAGGGACCTGATCCACTTCTCCTCCTCCGCCTCTCTCTTCCTTCCGCACTAATCCCATGCTCCATGGCATTTCCCATCCCTTTTCCCGCCCACCCAGTCCCTCTCTCGCTCGCACCACCTCCATCAAAACTTCCCCCTTCTCCGCCATGAACCATCAGTCTCCATGCCTCTCCTCCTCCCCAGTTCTTCTCTCTCTCCCCTTCTGTTGCTCTCTCTTCTCCTCTCTCCGGCCGGCTAAGCGCCTCCAGGCGTTACGCCCGCTCTCATCCCTCCGCGAATCGAAGAAGGAAACCCTACGCAAGGTATCCAGCGTTCCCGGGAACTTGCGATTTGATAACAGGAAGGGGCTGGGCGAAGATCGGGCTGACACGGATGGCGTGGAGAGAGCACTCAGCGGGGAGAATGCTCTGAAGGGAACGATCGTCGGGGGCTTCCTCCTTCTCGGTGTCATTGGGGGGTTCGGCGCTGCTGGTTTCTTCTATAAGGACCAGATTAATGCTTTCCTTATTCAATTTTCTGGTTTTATTGATGGTAATTTCTCCTCGCCTAAAACTAAATATTATTGACTTTCGTTCATTTGGTTTTGTGATTCTTCATTTTCTTACCCAAATTGTGATGTTAAATGAAAATTCTCCATAAACCGCTTGAAAATTTCAAATTTTCTTAAGGTTAGGATAAATTTTAACAGGTACACTTATCTTAAAAGTTATTTGACTAATTTAACAAAAGGAACACTATTTCACTGACTCAACAAATGCATTAGGTGGCAGTGAAATCTTCCAAGCTGCATTTCGATATTTTAACTATTATTATTAATTGTTAATTTAGTGTTTGTGTTATGGGGCTTCTTTGATCTAGGTCATCCACACGGCGGTATCTCTGTTCAGTCACAATAAAAAATTGTTGTATCTAGATCCTAGACTGGACTCTAGAAAGTTTATACATGCGTAGTAGTGAGGGATATCCCATTCCATGGGCCAACTCCAAAGCTCCCTCTAGGTAAATAGACAATCTTCTGAGTAATCATGACTCAAGCAAAGCTCCAGCCTATTCATTCAAGTCGCGGAGTCTCTGATAATCCTCCAACATTCTCATCTGACTTACACTTGAGTTCTTAGGGCAATCCAAGCCATCCAAGCAAATTAGAGCATATCCTATCCGTTAGTCCCTAACTAACTTTGAGAAATCATGGGATGCATATTAGGTATCTAGGCTTCCACATTTGAACATGTCAATTCCCCAATGGAGAACTTGTCTTTTCTCTACTAGGGTTTCTATTCTGTAAATGGGGGATCATTTCTTCCATAAAGGAGGGGACAAGCAGCCGATGATTACAAGGCGAAGAAAACCAAGGCCTCGCAGAGCTTAACAAACTCTCTCTTCCTCTGTTTCTCTCTTCTCTTCTCTTTGTATTTTGCAAACTTCTTTGTCTAGTGGAATTTACTTCTTAGCTTGGCTCGTGGATGTAGATCATCTTCAAATCATATAAATCTTGGTGTATTATGGTTGCTCTTCTTGCTGTCTTTGTGTTTTCTTCTATTTATAGGAGCCTATGCTTCTAAGGCAAGATTCACTATTCGCTTTCTTTGAACTCGATCTGTCTGTCAACATCTTTAGAGTCCTCATATAGGATTCGGAGTGACGATGATCAAAGCTCGCAATAATGCTCCGTCCTCCAAGTGGCAAACACCAAATGAATGTGGTACTAGCGGGCCTCATGCTCAAACTTGTACTTCTCGCAGTGGAGCCCTGACAAATATCTCCACTGCATCCTCCCGTGACCAGCAAGCCAATCAAGTCTGTGAAATGATCACTGGCCTATATAGAACAATGGAGGAAATGACCTAGGCCCAAGCCATCATTGTCACCCAAATCAAGGCTCTTACCTTTCCTTGTTGACATCCTAGTGGTAAAACCTTGTGTATAATACACCTTCCTCTCAGTCAGTCACCACAAGCTTCTTTATAGTCAGTTTGTCTAGCTCCTCCAGTTCAGACATAGGCAATGTACTCTTATCCACCCCTAGTGCAGGTGGCACCTCTAGTAACTGTAACAATGATGCCTTTTTTAGTTCAAGGGGCTCAGTATTGTCTCCCCTCACATTGCCTTTGGCACCTTCTGTTAGACCAGTGACGAGCAGCTTCTGCGCAATTTGAGATTCAACTTACTACCAGCTGAACCAACCATCAGGCTTGGCTCTCCAGTTCCACCTGCTGCAGCTCCAAGTTTTTACTTTGGGTAATGTGATGCGATCAACCTTCTCGGAGCTCCTCCCCTTCAAACTGGAGAGAATGTGCCTTTCCTAGGGATGACATCTCCACTAACTTCTTTGTGACCATCAACATTGATGCCTTGTTAGTAAGGCCCATCCATGTAGCCTCTCTCTTGTCGGGTCCTAATTGAACTTTTGCACAATGAAGAAAGATGAGAGGTGGTATTTCAAGAATCTTGAATTTCGAAAGATGAATTTGAGCAAAAAAAAACTGGGATCAAATAAGAGTTTGTAAAAATAACTTAAAATTGATTTTACGGTATGTAGGGACTCTTATCCACAATCATTCTTTTTATCGAGATGTAATACTATTCTCAAACTCAAATTTAATTTCATTCTAGATTAACTACTAAAATAGTTTAGGGCCTTTAAAAAGATAATTATAATTTGAAATCTAAAATATATAAATAAAAATGCATAAAAACGTACTGGACACCCTTATCTTATAAAGAGAGGTAATAAATGATAATAAACTCCAAATTTGAAAATCATTGTGCAAAATGATTAAAAAAGGCCCAACAAGCTCTATAAAAAATAAGGTAAAATAAACTAAAATTGGCATGCATTATCCATTTAAGCATCATCGTGAATGATCTAATCCAAGTTACCGCTATTTTGGATTCCCCATTACTTCTCTCCGAGTGGGAATGATTTGATCGCGTCAAGTATGAGTTAGCTCGGCTTATGTCTGACTTCATAAGATCCAGTCAATCTGCAATGACTCCTGTATCAATATCTCTAAATCACTTCTCAATTAAATCAAATGTCACTAGTATCCTGTTTTAAATAGAAAATATCTATTTATAAAGGATTATTTGATTTGTTTTTATTTGAAGTGAATTTAGCTTGTGGAAGCTCAGTGAGACTTGCCCAAGAAAAGTTGTAGAAGATTAACTTCATTAGGTGTTACTTCTGATCTTAATAAATTATTAAATATAAAATACTAAAATAATGACAAATACTGGAATCTAGTGGTAAATATAAATTTACATAGTCGACTAATCTCATTTAAAATTTGAATAAAGCTTTCTTCACATATTTTAAGTATATTTAGCAATTAGATAATTTTTGTAATCATATGTAATAATATTCTATTATATATGTTCATCTCTTTATGTTTAAATTTAAATGGGAATGTAGATGTAGATTGACTAAAAAAACAAGTCTCTAATATGCAATAAAAAAAATCAAGCAAATGCACTTGAGTGCTACCTATTAACTCAGCATAGTTATTATTATATAGATAGTACGTGAAGTTAATTATAGCGATAGTTCCTAATATGTGCTATATGGTTCTCCAAAAATAATTGATAAAATTGACAAACCAATTTTGGACTCCTCAATAAGAACCAATAAAAATAATTAAAATTCCAATATAAAAGCTCTAATCAAATTGTTCTCTAATACCAAAGGTCCAAATTCATGTAGCTTGGCTGTTCCTTCGAAAATCCTAGCGGCTGAGTCATTGACTCTATTCCACCATCAAATTGTTGTCGCTTGTTGCTATCTATTATCTTCATTCCATTCCACCGTTGACTCTGCTATTTCTTTTTTGGTCCATAATAAGGACTCACAAAGGGAGAGAGGAAACTTGAGACATCATGACATATGATCTGATCTAAGCTGTTGATCTATAGAATGTCCCCATCATGTCTCCATACATGTTTTTATTTCGCCAGCTTGACGGAAAATCTATCATCTTTATGTATTTCTTTGAAATTTTCTTTTCAATTGTTCATAAACTTTAGAAACGTTGATGATCAGACATTTTTTTAAGAAGTATGTGTGTAAGAATAAATGAGTTTCTGTTATATTTTTTCAGGGTGTTTAAGTTCATTAAGTTATATTGGTTTGTCAAAATTCGATTATAGCATCTTCTTTTAAACTTTGGTTAGGTGTCGGCCCTTCCGGATATGCTTTATTTGTAGCTGTTTATGCTGGGCTAGAGGTAAATTATTATATGACTTGTTAATCCTTGGTTTTTTTCCCCTCTTCCTGTTGTAAATTTTATCATAGCATGGCATCATTACTATGACTGTTAATTAACACAGGATACTGATATGCAATTGATTATACCTAGAACAGCTAGGTTTGCCTACTTAGCCTGTTATATACCCTTCTTTTTCTACTTTTATAACTTATGTAAATTCTGGCAACTTGACATTATGGTATTAGTGCCATGGACTGATTATATGCTAATCATTGAGCATGTGATGAGGAACATATATATTCTATGAATATGTTGTATTCTCTACCTTATTCTAGCATGACAATGAAAGTAGGTGCCCTACTTTTTATTTTTAAAAAAATTGAAAATTTGAAATAGAGGATATAACTGATTTTTCTGTTGTCTTATTCTTTTGTAATAACTTGAGCAATTTATGATGTACTAGATTCTTGCAATTCCAGCCATACCATTAACAATGTCGGCAGGCCTTTTATTTGGCAGTTTTACTGGCACCGTCATAGTTTCAATCAGCGGAACAGTAAGCTTTTATATATTTGTGCATCCCTTGAATTGTAAATGCCAGCTTTAGTTTCTTATTTCTAGACCATGTTTATTCTAGGTGGCTGCTGCTGTTGCCTTCCTTATTGCTCGGTATTTTGCTCGAGAACGCATTCTTAAACTTGTCGAAGGGAACAAAAAATTTCTTGCAATTGATAAAGCAATTGGGGAGAATGGATTTCGAGTTGTTACTCTGTTGCGCCTAAGTCCCTTACTCCCATTCTCTCTTGGAAACTATCTGTATGGTTTAACTTCGGTTAAGTTTGTTCCTTATGTGTTGGGCAGGTTGGTTACGAAATGACTCAAATATTTAGCTGAATTTTCTATTTCTGCTTGTCAATTCATTTATGCTTTTTAACCATGCTTTAGTTAGCATCTAATAGTTCACTATGAAAGGCTAATTTATTGATGAAGTTCGTCTGTTTTGCAGTTGGTTGGGAATGCTTCCTGGTACATGGGCTTATGTGAGTGCTGGAGCATTCGGACGTGCCATAATAGTAAGTTGCTTTTCAGGGACCATATTGTGACATTGGGACTTCGGCATGAAATTGCAATATATCAGTCATGCAAGTTGATCTACTAAAAGTTGCACCAAATCGTATGGCTTAATTTTTAGCGTAAATTGCTTGCGTCATTTGTTTTCTTCTGGTTTTAGCAACTTCAAAGATCAGTTTTTATGTTTGCATAATGATTTGATGTAATCAGTAATAGATTTGACGTGTGATACCATGTTTTGATTGTATTTACAATCAATTGTAGAGCTTTATAGACTTTTATTATTTTGTTGAATTTATGTGTGGGGAATGGTACAATGGTTATTTGACCTTTCTTCTTAAGTGATCATATATCTAATGTAGATATTGTCTACTTTGATTTTTGAGAAATTACATGGTTGAGCAACTTCCTAGGAAGGGCACTCATCTCAGTACTACTCTAGCCCGAGAACGCTTAACTATAGAGTTTTTCATTATTAGCCTCACGGTTTTGCCTCAAAGTGCGTCTACACGATGGTTTGAGTGTTTTTTCATATATACTTAGCATCTCTCCCGTGCTTTGCTAATATGAGATTTGCTTAAGGGTGTATCCTTCATAGGATATCACATCCAACTCTTCAAGCTTATAGGGTTGAGTTCTGTGTTTTTCAGTTAAGAGCCTTTTGCACTAAGAATGCATCTACTATTATTTCAAAAAAAAAAAAGAATGCATTTACCAATGCAGACAACGCTTGCTTTTATGTAAGAGGTACTGTGATAGTTCTTGATGGATGGATCATTTTGATGTTAATTGTTTATACTGACCGCCAAGCTCATTCAGGCTGCTGCATATGAGTGCTTGCCTCTTGGTGTTGGGAACTAAATTTTAAGAATCTTTCCATACTTTCTTTAATCTTGCAGCAGGAAGAATCAGGAATCGGCCTCTCTGGAGGAAATGAACAAGTGCTAACTCTAGGACTTGGCCTTTTAGCCACGGCACTTGCTGCTGCTTATGTTACTAGACTAGCCAAGGTAATATTTTAATCTGGTTAACTTGAAAAGTTATGTACATGCATTAATCTTTGCCTGTTAAATAGATTTTTTATGTTGGCTTCAGTTGCTAGTTGTGCCATTGATCTTTTTCAGGTTAGCTTGTTGGCTTTTAGATTTGCTATATGTGATATTAAGATGACTAGTTAATTTACAGAAGCTCGTTAAGTTAGACATTTATTTTTCAAGAAATAGTCTGATGAGAGTTCTTAGGGGAAGCTCTATTAGATGAGAGTAATGGTAAGGAATACATACTGTGGTTGTTGCGGGACATAAGTGATTTTAAATGCTTTGATACCAAAAGGATTCTGATGCCCAATAAGAGACCAAAGTTTTAAGTGATAATTACTCTTCAAAAAAATGAACACAATAATTTTCAGATTTAATTTTTTGATAAATCAGATCACTCCAAATCCTAGAACTTTAACTTGTTTAAAATTTAAATTGAAATCTGGTGGACAATAATTAAGAATTTATCGAGTGAGTTTTGGGCATTGTTTTTCTTTCAATCACATCAAACAAAGGGTTTCAGTACATCAAGTACAGAAGGAACGATCCTCAGCAAGAATCGCACAAAAATCGTGCGGGAGGGACATTTCTCCTTCTTGTGTGACGCCACCAGAGTAACAAAAAAATGCTATAAAGTTATTTGTTCTGTTGGCAGCTCTATATGTATGTGTAATCTTATAAGCTTTGAACGCACAAAAAATATCAAAAATATCAAAGAGAAGACTGTCATGAGTAGTATCTTCTTTGATTATCCTGAAAATGTCTGCAATCACAAGCGATAGTTTCCCTCCAACCAAATCCCATCAGATGTGTCCGCCCACTCTTGAGCAGCTCTCTCTGACATTTTTGATATTTTTTGTACTTTCAAAGCTTATAAGATTATACATATATATAAAGCTGCCAATATAGCAGCTAACTTTATAACTTCTTTTATTACCTTGACGATGTCGCGTGCGAAGAGAAAATGTCCCTTCCGCACGATTTTTGTACGATTCTTGCTGAGCATTGTTCCTTCTATACCTGATGCATTTACTTTATTTTTTTAGTATCATAGGCTACGACCGAGTTCCAGAAAAACCTACTAACCCATCTCAAGCTCATAACCAGCTGTTTGATTTGATTTTCCTTATCACGCAGGATGCTGTTAAGGATATCGAGTGAATATCATGTAAAAATATCATAGTAGATGAAGCACATGGTACATATGGCATTCAGGAATATTCAGAGCACTACAGGGCTTCCAATGCAAAAATGTATTTGTTTAGGCGGTTATTTGCAAAATGTCCCCCCTGTAGATGATAGATCTCCTGAGCTCAGTAGCTCATCGGCAGATTGGCTTCAGATATAAGATAACACTCTGGTTAAGCAGAGCTTAAACTGGAGGAATGGTGATGATGATGTAAGGAATATGAAACTCTTTCTAATATTTGCAATTTTCAATTATTTAGAGCATGTTAAGCTGTGTAGCATTGCCTATTTTATGAACAACTGGTTTATTTATTAATTGGATTTCATCAACTTTAATAATTACATCAAAGGTTTCTTGCCCTCTCATTTCATTAAAATTATTCTATGAACTTCAGGGGAAAACCATATCATAGCTTTTAAATAGTCTTTTGAACATCCAATCGGAAACAATGCAGGCTCTGTTTGGTAATAATAATAAAAAAAAAAAGATTTGGTTGGAATTTTTTGTCATTTTTGAAAAATATGTATGATGTGAAATAAAGTAAGTTGGTTGTTTTAAAAATTATATAGAATGTAAAGAAAATTGATTGATTTATTGAGAATTGTGTTAGATGTGAAATAAAATGATTGTTTAATATTAAAATTTGTGTGTGATGAAATATAAAATAATTTTTTAAATTTTTTTAAAATAAATTTAAAATTTTGATCATGGTTAATTTTAATTATGGTTTTTAGCCCATTGTCAAACAGGCTAAAATGTAACAATTTCTCTATTAACACATTGGTAGTGTTTATTTATTTATTTATTTATTTATGTATTTTTGTTAAAACAGATTGGTAGTGTTGTCTTGCAATAAAAAAAAAGGCTAATATAAAGTGCTTTTTGCATGCGATAGGAAGCCTTATTTGTTTTGTAGTTAAAGGCCTCATTTAAGTTTTTTTAAGATAAGTAAAAAAATATTTATTTTTTAAATTTAATTTAAAAAAATTTATTTTAATATTAAAAAGTGTGTAAAATATAAAATATTTTTTATTCTAATATTTATATTTAAATTAAATGTGAAATAAAGTTAATTTTTATAGTTAAAATTTATATTGAGTAAAAAATTATCTCGAACTGAATGAGGTCAAAAAGTATCTAATCAATAGTTTACAAATTTTAACAATTTTATTTCAAATCTAATACTGATTTTAATAATAAAAATTAAATTTATTTTATATTATATATATATATATAAATATTAAAATAATTTTATTTTATATTAAATTTATAAATTAATATATGTTTTAATTTAAAAATAATTTTTTTAACTAAATGAGGCCATAGAGTTACTTGCTGATTGGAATCAACATCATTTATAATTCAATACATCGAGTCAAAATTTTTGTACTTAAAAGTAATGAAGTGCAAACCTCACTAACTCATATGCCATTTTCCGTATTCTATTTCCATTTATGCCCTCGCACGGCATTTTCATTTTTATTTCAAGATTTTGTCAAATATCATAAACGATTTTAAATTGCATGTTAGATAATTAATAAAGATTATATTTGATAATAATGCGTTGTGGATCACGTAAAATAAACCTTGTAAATGTTGTGCAAGTCACGTTTTATTGGTTGCATGACGTATAAATTAATTTTTGGAGCATATATCTTGTTAGTATATTGTTGCTTCTATAAAAATTTATTAATTAAAAAAAAAACAAAGGGATAACTATTTCTAAAATTTTCCGGAGAAATTTACATACATATTTTATTTTATATATATATATATATTAAATATTTTAAAATTCACTAATACATAGTAAAATGTTATACAATAATAACAACCAAGCCTTAATCCCACTAGGTGGGGTCGGCTACATGAATTCTTTAATTTGTTTCCATTGCGCGCTATTAGTTACCAAATTCTTATCTAAATTTAAGTAACTAAGATCACTCCTTATAGTTTCTTGCCATGTCTTTTTTAGTCTTCCTCTTCCTCTTTGTATATGGGCAAAATCCAATAACTTAATTTTTCTAACTGGAGCTCCAATCGGCCTACGATTTAGATGTCCAAATCATCTAAGCTGACTTTCTCTAAGTTTATTCTCCATTGGTGCAACACTAACTTTCTTTCGGATATACTCATTTCTCATTCTATCCTTTCGTGTATATCCACACATCCACCTTATCCTCATTTCTGTAATATTTATTTTATTTATATATTTTCTCTTTGCAGGCCAGCATTCAGCACCATATATCATTGCTGATCTTACTACAGTTTTATAAAATTTATCCTTAATTCTGAATGAAATTTTTCTATCGCACAATATACCATAAGCATTTCTCCATTTTACCCATCCTTCTTGAATCCTGCTAATAATGTCATTATATATTTCGTCATCATTTTATATAATTGATCCAAGGTATTTAAAGTGCTCAATCTCCTTGACATAGTAAAATGTTATGTAAAAAAAAATCTAAAGGAATTTTATGACCTTTCAACAATAATAAAAGCACATTATTAAACTTATTAAATCTTAAAGATTACTCAAAACTCCACTTTAAATATCATAAATCTATAATTATAAATATAATATAGATTACTCAAAATTTTTTTTTTATATACTCAACTTTTGCTATGTGAACACTATTATGGGTGTATATACACATTCAAGAGGAGTTACTAAACGTAATTCTGATTCCGAGTGAAAAGAGTATTTATTTTAATTTTTCATACACATAATGGTCAAAAATCTATTTTAACTTAAATACTATTTAAATACTAAAAAAAACTTACATCATCATATATGCAAATAATTGATGCTATTGCGAATGATACAGTAGAAGCCATTAAGCTCGAAATTAATTAATGTTAGTATGAGTCTAAGTAAACCTAATTGAGGTGAACACAGAGAGAATATTATAAAGATTAGAATTAATATTTTAAATAAGAGATTTTTACCGGTATGACACAAAAAACTTCAATATTTACTTATTAGACACCCTAAAGTTAAATATTACATGATACACACTAATTTATTTTAATTTTACAACTAACACACCCTATTTAAAAAATCCTTACATTTTATTTAAGTAAATCATACTTAAGTTATGTTTTAACTTAAATAAGATTCATAGGAATAAAATCTAACCCCATTTGTATCTTAAATTAAATCTAATCGTTAAGATGAGCATCTAACGATTAGATTTAAAATATTTTACATAAATAATAGATTTAAATAGTTTTTAATATGTAAAATTTAAGTTAAGATGCACCGAGAGTTAGATTTTATTCCTATGAACTTTATTTAAGTTAAAACATAACTTAAGTATGGTTTACTTAAATAAAATGTAAGAATTTTTTAACTAGGGTGTGTTGGTTGTAAAATTAAAATAAATAAGTGTGTGTCATGTAATATTTAACTTTAGGGTGTCTAATAAGTAAATATTGAAGTTTTTTGTGTCATACGGGTAAAAACCCCTTTAAATAAAGATAATATTCTGATTAATCTATTAATTAAAAAAATAATATTTGTACTTTTCTTTAAATTAGAAGATTGAGTTGATTAATTAAAAAACTAGAAAGATTTAGTTGCAAATAATTCTAAATTAGGAGGATCTAATTGGTATTAAACCAAAAGGAAAACATTTCAATGTTTTGAAGTTCTCTCCCCCTAAATGCTTCCACAGCCTGATTTTCCATCATCTTCTTCTCCATTTTCAGAACCAATTCTTTTATCACCTTGAATTTCCGTTTTTCTCTCTGTTCTGCTCTCCTTCGCGCAGATTCTTGAGAAGAGGTAAACCCTTTCGCCTTCCTGAATTTGAATCTTTCGCCATCCCTCGAATTCCTCCGCTTGTCAAAAGTTCGTCATTTGATGAGCTATTCAAAACCCTCGCTTGATCCATAAAAGAAGATTCATATCTGATGATGCAATCGTTACCCAGAACCCTACTGTTGCTTCTCCTTGCCCTCCCCTTTTCGCCCTTTCTCTCCTCAGGGTCCCCCTCCGCCTACGAGATGCTGGAGAAGTTCAACTTCCCTAAAGGAATCCTCCCGCAAGGAGTGAAAAGCTACCGCTTAGAACAAGACGGCGGTTTCGAGGTGGTTCTCTACGGCGAATGTGAGTTTCACGTGGATGGTGGGTATCTGCTCAAGTATAGGAGGAGGATCACCGGAAAAGCGAAGTCCGGACAGTTGAAGGAACTCGATGGTGTTAGTGTGAAGGTGATTCTTGTTTGGTTTGGGATCAGCGAGGTCGATAGGAGCGGATCAAATCTCCTTTTTTATGTTGGCCCTCTCTCGGCCTCGTTTCCTCTATCCAACTTTGAAGAGTGTCCAAATTGCAGGTGTGGTTCAGGGTGCGCCGCCGCAGGGGCAGCTGATCCTGCTGCTTTGGTGTCGGATGTTTAGGCCTGTAAGTGTCTGTAATGAATTTCATCACCTTTAACTGCTTTCTCTTCCCTAGTCTATGATCATACCTCTATTTAATGTTGTTTTTATGTAAAAAGTTTGCTTGTGTTTATGTTGGCATTGAATTGCATGTTGTTAATGTTACATGTATAAAAAACCTTTGGTGTTTCATTCTTTTTTGTTGGATGGTTACCAAAGTATAACATGATAATAGAGGAAGAAATCTAAGTCCAAGAATTGAATGCCACTCTTTATTTTTGGCACAAGTTTGAAAAGTTTGTGCTGCATTAATGTCATGCTTTTAAAGTTGATTGAGCTAGCTCATGAAATGTGTTATATTGTAATCATCTTCTTTGCCGGATCATGAAGCAGCACTGTTGATGATCTCATTATCTTTCATTTTTCTTTCTTTTCCCTCCCTTTGGATTTGTGCTTACGAAGAAATTTGCTTGTGTTACATGTACCTCAAATCTTTTTGTTGGCGCTGCATGGATAGAGGACTTATTATTTATTTTTACGATTGAGAACATGGTATCAGAGATGTAAGGCTTAAATGTATGATGTCTTCTCTGTTTATTTCTGGCGTAAGGTTCACGAAAGGAAGCGATTTGTGGGATGTAGGCATTGTCATTGATATTTTTAATCTTAATATATCTTTGTTCCTCTCTTTATGATCTTGCCTTTCCTTGCCATTCTGTTGATAAAGTTTGCTGACATGTTATGTGTGATGTTAATGCTACATTAACATAACTCATATGTTTCCATGCTTTTTGGTGAGAGGGAGAACTCGTAGTATTGGTGTTAACAGATCCCTCTTAAGTTGGTTGCCAAAGTTTGAAGATTTATCAAAGAAAGAAGTCTTGAGTTCGAGCTTGACGTGTTGTATTTAATCTTTCACACGGTATGATAAGAACAATGGCATATACTGCATTTAATTTCACGCTTTCAAAGCTAATTGTGGCACTCGTGATAGCATTAACTCTTCAAAGTGATTCCTAGGCTGCATGCTGAAGTGTTAATGAGCACATTATTACCTGTAGTTCCATTGCCATCTCCTCTATGACCTTGATTTACTTTTGTTTGTGCTATGTGTTATACGGTGCTGAATGCTGGCCTGCAAAGAAGAAACATACAAATAAAATAAATGTTGCAGAAATGAGAATGTTAAGGTGGATGTGTGGATATACACGAAAGGATAGAATGAGAAATGAGTATATCCGAAAGAAAGTTGGTGTTGCACCAATTGAGGATAAACTTAGAGAAAGTCGGCTTCGATGGTTTGGACATCTAAATCGTAGGCCAATTGAAGCTCCAGTTAGAAAAATTGAGTTACTGGATTTTGCCCATGTTCAAAGAGGAAGAGGGAGACCAAAGAAGACATGACAAGAAACTATAAGGAGTGATCTTAGTTACTTAAACTTAGATAAGAATTTGGTAACTGATAGAGCGCAATGGAAACAAAGGATTCATGTAGCCGACCCCACCTAGTAGGATTAAGGCTTGGTTGTTGTTGTTGTTGTTGTTGTTGTGCTATGTGTTATACTTTGAATGTTCCCTTTGAGCTTGTGGCAGTGGCCACATAGGTGACGGTGAATGGAAGACTGAAGATTTTCCAGTGATTTTTTTTTAATGACTGTAGAGAACCTGCAGCATAGCAAGCATTACATTGTTGTATGTAATATTGTCATTACTGTCAAACTGCCTTGTAAAACTTGTTAGCCTCAGATTAGTTAATCATTTTGCATATCAGTGTTGAATGTTTTCTGTGATTTTAATTCTTATTAGTGTATTCAGCACACCTTACAACCTTTTTTATCTCTCAGCTTTTTGGGAATATCTTCTGCTCTTAGATATAAATATTTATAGCTACCCACATTTTGAAAAACTATAATAGCCCAAACTAAGGTGAATTAGTAGGTATACACGAAAGGACGAGATAAAAAATAAGTACATTCGTGAGAAAGTTGAAGTAGCTTCAATTAAGGATAAACTGAGAGAGAGTTTGCGTAGATGGTTTGAACATGTAAATCATAGATCGATAGAAGCTCCAGCAAAAGGAGTTTAGTTATTGGATCTTGCCCGTATAAAGAAGGAAAGAAGAAGATGGCAAGAAACTATAAGAAATGATTTTATATGCTTGGAGCTAAATGAGAACTTGTTAATTTGATAGAATGTAGTGAAAACTAAAGGATTCATGTAGCTAACCTCACCTAATAGGATAAAGTCTTGGTTATTCTTATTGTAATAGCTCTAAGATAATTTTACTTGGCTTTGGGTAGATAAGGACTACTATAATTCTCCTCTATGTACAATTAAATGAAGCTTGTGATGGGGTAGGTTCCAGAGAAGAAGGATAAGGAGAAGAATTGTAGGGTGAGTATGAGTTTTATGTTTAAAATCTAATACAATCACGAAATAGGAGTGGTTTAACATACAACTAGCAGGGCAAATTAGGAATTTAATAAATCTACCCAAACTTGACCCATTAACATCCCTCAATCTCTACTTTATTTAAGGGGGCATTTTGTTCAATACTATTTAGAGATTCGCGTTATTTAAATATGAGTATTATCTCAATAGAAAATTAATCCCAATCTTTAAGTGACATCCAAATGTTTACTTTACATGGATAATTGTGTAAATTTTTATAATATCTTCTAAATATATCGTGAAACTAAATAATTAATTTCTCTAAATAATATAGCATAAAATTTGAAACAGACCTATCATTACAAATATCTATTATTATTATTATTATTATTTTGATGAATACACATCTATTATGAGTGCTATTCAAATGTAAAAGATTTTTTCTTACATTTGTATGAAATTAGCGTTAGTGTAACACTCTTTAATGTAATAATTGTGTATATTATTGATTAGTCTATTTTGAACAATTATGTTGAATACTTTCCAATAATTTGTACTTTGTATTTTTGATTCTCTTTTTGGACTATTATTTTCATTTAATTAGTTTTTTTCATTATTCTTTGATAATAATTTTTGTTCATCCTCACTTGAAAGGCACATCATAATATCTACCTTGTGTTTGTTGAAATTATTCTGATAATCATTTCATTATTGGTAAATTTATTTTCACATTTTTTTCTGAAATTTCTCATGTGATAAATACTAAGTTCCCTATTCACAATTGTGCTGTAAATATAAAAATATTTAAGTGAAAGAGTGGATATATACAATAGAATATGATGAAAATTAAGTATATGAGAATATTATAGTACTCTCAATTAAGAAAAAAATTTAAGAGAATCAGCTTAGGTAGTTTACATATATATTGTAACAACTCAATAAAAAGAAGAAGAAATTCATAGCATAAATATTGTTTATTAGAAAGGATTACACCTAAGTCCTTTGAGGGTTTTTATTAGATCCTAATAAACTTAAATGAATTGTCATGAATGTCAAAGGACTTGGTAAAAATTTTCAATTAATTATGTAATGAGAAAGATTAATTTGGGTTAATTCTAGGGATTACCTAAACTAATCTCTATTTTAAGTCTTAAGAATTTGATCAAATTATCATACAATTTGATAATGTCATGTCTTATATCAAAGCTTAATAAATATTGCTATTAGCTAAGTGTTCATGGCCATAATAAACAAATGCAAAAATACAATTTAATAGAGAAAACATCTTCTCCATCCTCCATGGTCACCTTATTGTTGATAGAGTTGGCACTTAGAAGACCTAAGAAAGAGGATTGGAAGGGAAGATGGAGGTTAGATGTAGGGGGCGAGAACGATCCAAGTTCGAGCCGAGCCGGGCACAGCTCAAACTCAACTCGTATCAATTCGATTCGAGTTTGAGCTAGCTCATTTCAACTTCGAGCTGACTCGAGTCTTAATTTAGCCAACTCAAACCCTTCATGATTTGAAATTTTTTTCTTAAAAAAATGACTTTATTAGGATTTTAAATTAGATTAATTATGACTACTAAATCACGTAACAGATATTCTAACTACAATTAGCATATACGTTTGTAAAAGTAATAAAAATTACAATAAATAATTAAATATATTATTAATAGAGATCAAGCTAATTCGATCCGATCCAATCTTGGCTCGTTGCTCAGCTCAATAATTCGAGCTAAATATCGATCCAACCCTGAGCGATTATCGTTCTTCGAGCTAAACTCTTGTACCCAGTTACATGCATGTTTGCTAGCAGAATTTGAGGGGCAATAGAAATGAATTTCATTTACTTTATTAAAAGATAGGCAAAATATGCGTTAACGAGTAGTAAAATAAGAAATTGTTAATAAATAGAGTTTGAGATGTTTTCTTCATGATTTCAACCTAAAATAATTGCTATATATATATATATATATTTATATCTCAATTGCATGTTTGATCATTTTAAAATTGCTCATTAATGTATAGTAGAGAATGTGCTTATTGATAAATTTATATATATATATATATATATATATATATAGGCCAATAGAAATTTTATAGTAAAAAGAGTTGATTTATTTGATGAGAAATATTCTAATAAAAAAATAATAATTTAACTCGTTTGATTTGAAAAACATTTTAGTCAGAAATTATAGCTAAAACATTTATTTCATTTAAAAAATTTAAAAATTATTTTATATTTTATTCAATATAAAATTTAATATTAAAAAATTATATTATTTCATATTTATTATAATTTTTAATATAAAAATTTACTTTATTTTACATATACATATATATTTTAAAAAAAAATTCTCCAACTAATGAAATCTGCTTAATGATGAGCAAGATTTATGCAGTTAACTGACGAGATAAAGATTTTAGAGATAATTACCTACATATCACACAATTTAATTTTATTTATATTTTATCTATTCATTTTTAATTAATTATACTATGCATACTCAAAATATTATAAAATTTTATATATATACATTTGAGTTAAAACTTAATCAAAATCTATTTGAAAAAAAATTCTGTCAGTAAATCATTAAAATTATATTTTTACTCTTAATGGTATATATTTTTCTCTTCCTCAATATCACACTAAAGCGCTGATTTGTCCTAAAATCAATTCACATCGCGGATGTCTTTTCCTTTGCCGCCACCTAAATATTAAGGTTTTAGGATTTTCACTCAAAATATATTTAAATATTCTTAAAATAATATGATGAATGGCTCAGATTTTTTGTAATTTAATTATAATTAGGTTATTAAAAAATTATGATTACTCATTATAATAAAAATAAATTAAAATATGTATATGTAAGATTTTATAATATTTTGAGTGTACATAGTGTAATTAACTAAGAATGGATGAATAAAGTATAAAAAAACTAAATTGTGTGGCATGTAGGTAATTATTCCAAGATTTTATTATTGTTGTTATATAATACTTTTCAAAACTCCATTCTAAAAGCAGTTTTAATTATGCATAGAAATTAAAATCGAAAAAAAGCACAGATATTCTGAAATAATAATAATAAATTAATAATAATAATTATTATTATTATTATTAGGGCAAATTTCACTCACGTCCCTGAGTTTAAGGGTTATATCACACAGGTCTATGTTTTTAAAATTATATCATCGGGGTCCCTAGGTTTTCAAAAATATCATCTGGGTCCTTTTTATTTTTTTATAATTAAAAAATTATAAAAATTACCATTATACCCTTACCCTCCCTCTCTCCACCAGATCCGGCAGCCGCGCCGGCGGCCTCACGTTGCCGCGTGCAGCCACGCGAGGCCGCCTCCGCGCGGTGAAGGCGCGGCTGCCGGATCTGGTGGAGAGAGAAAGCGTAAGGGTATAATAGTAATTTTATATTTTTTAATAATAAAAAAATAAAAAAGGGACCCAGATGATAATTTTTGAAAACCTAGGGACCCCGATGATAAATTTAAAAAACGTAAATATATGTGATAATAATTATTAAACTCAGAGACCTGGGTGAAATTTGCCCTTATTATTATGTAGCCAAACGGACTAATTCTAGCCGGGAAGAACAAGCCTCACCCTGACCAATTCCAAGATAATAAAAATAAGAAAATTATTAAAATGACAACTAACGATTTTTGAGGCATGAAGTCAGGGCGATTGACTGAGCTTTAACAGGTGGAAATTACGCACATACCAATATTCTGTCAAATTATATTTATATATTATTAATTTTTAAAATTTATTTGCGCTAATGTTACGTTGCTGGGTCTCAAATCGTAAAACTTATCGAATCAATCATGACATGAATTTTTTAACCCTACCTAGTGGGACTTTACATAGAGGTCCAAAGTTTTACCTTTTATTATGTTTAAAACTTTTTCACTTTTTTATTGACTCCTAAATAACACAACTTTCGCCTGGCCGTGTAGTTTAAACTTGAAAACTCTTGATATTCAGGCAAGTTATTCTCCACTGAGTTAAAAAAACTATAACTTTTTCGTAACTTAAGTAGAATAAAATTTATCCAATAACTATATTATAGCTTTTACCTAACAAACTTTCACAAAAAAAATCATAAAAATAATGGAGTTGGATAAAATAATTATGATAAAAAGCTGTACCAAAAAGATCTATAGTTAAAATATTTAAAGAATCAATTTTTATATGAAATTTATAAGCTGTATTTTTATATTAATTCCTTCATGGCCGTCCATGAACAATAAAATATAAAATATGAATATTAAATATTTGCACCAAATAAAATAGTGATTTGAGAAAAAAAAAGTGTGTAAATATGATTTAATTACTAATGAAGTTTAACTTAAGAGCATATTTAAAAAAATAGTTGTCCTTTTTAAGTCTTTGGAATTGTTCTATATAATTTATTATCATATTAAAAAAAATGCAACTTCTTCTCATGTCTATGGTTAACTAGATAGAAAACTTTATAAAACTCATTTTTATGCATTCTTTAATGAAGAGTATCATTAATTGAAATGGTCGATTTGAATTCTTTATTCGAGGGCTAATGACGAACCTTTGATTCGCTAGTATTTGATTCGATATTGTCTTAATGTTATGTTATTTATAAGTTTTCAGCGTTTAGTTAGATGACACATTTAAATAATATTACAAATGATAAAATATCACTCAAAATTGGCATCTAGATATCATCAGAGATTGAATGATATTTACGTAATATGACATAACAACGAAATAATATTGAAGTAAATGCCTCTCTAATTTAATTATTATATTATAAAGTAATTCATTAATAGGGTTTTTTTTTTCTTAATTGATGGTATACCAAAAGCTCATGCATTTTATTTAGTATATTCGTGTAAGTGATTTAGGGAGTATTAACTTTCTTAGCTCTATTTGGGTTGAGTCTATGTGACGCCTGTGGCTGAAAAAGGGCGGGGAGTGATCACCGGGTAATATCCTAAAAGAAAAGAATTACTGAGGTAAAGTACGGCTTCTGTTAGGCTTCTAGTCCGAATAATAAGTGATGATAGGATCACATGAATGAAGCATCCCACATTCGAAAGGAAGGAAAATTATGAGATTTCTGTCAGGCTTCTAGTCCGAATAATAAGTGATGATAGGAGCACATAAACAAATCATCCCATATCAAAAATGAAGGAAAATTCTGAGCTATATAAGTAGATAACGTGATCTCAAATGATAGAGATGCTTTTTGAGGCAAAATCATGAGACTGATGATGGAAAACCCTACAGTAAATATGTTTGAATTAGAATAGCACTCGAATGAATGACCTTCTGGGAAGTACTCAATTCACGCAGTTTTTTTTTTAAAACTAAAGCAAATAATACCTTTATATTTGGATTACAGGATGTTAGCTTCCACAATCATGAACCATATTAGATTACACTGTATCAATCTGAGTTTGTCAGCACAATAATATAATCTAAATCATAAAGAGAAAAATATAAGATTAAAATAATTTTTTAACGCAAATAGCTCAAATAATCATAATTCATTTCCACTCATAAAAAATATTTTTTAAATAAAGCACAAAGAAAATTCATACCGCAACAATGCCTAATTTAGGATTACGGTTTTATTCTCGAAATCAAATAATTATTCTTTGTTATCTCTAATGGATCTCAACAACTACTCAAATATAAGCTAAGCACTATACAAAGTAAAGAGCATTACTAAAAAGAGATAATTATCTATATGCCACACAATTTAATTTTATTTATGCATTACCCATCCATTCTTAGTTAATTACGTTATGCACACTCAAAATATTATAAAATCTTACATACACACATTTTAACTTATTTCTATTATAATGAGTAATCATAATTTTTTAATAACTTAACTACAAAAAATCTAAGCCGTTCATCATATTATTTTAAAGATATTTAAATATATTTTGAGTAAAAATCCTAAAACCTTAATGTTTAGGTGACGACAAAAGAAGAAGACATCTGCGATGTGAATTGATTTTAGGACAAATCAGCGCTTTAGTGTGGTATTGAGGAAGAGAAAAATATATACTATTAATAGTAAAAATATAATTTTAATAATTTACTGACAGAATATTTTTTTTTCAAATAATTTTTTATTAAGTTTTAACTCAAATGTGTGTATGTAAGATTTTGTAATGTTTTGAGTGTACATAGTATAATTAATTAAAAATAGATGGGTAAAACATAAATAAAACTAAATTATGTGGTATGTAAGTAATTATCCCTACTAAAAATTTAAATAAAATAAAATAAAATAAAATAGTTTGAAATTACACATAGCTACTTTTTTTTAAAAATCAGAAAATAATATTTACGAGCATAACTAGTAAAGCACATTGTATAACTCGTCGAGATTTGTTTAGAAAACGTATTATACCTTCTCTTAGACGAAGAATCATAATTATTTTAAATTTTTTGTATTCAGATACGTGTCTCTTTTCCTTTTTTTTTTCAAAATTTTCCAAAAAAAAAAGAAAGAAATTGGCAGATTTTGTATTTTTAAAATTCATAAAATAATTTTCCTAGCTTTTTTAAAAGCAATATCAGTTATGCACACTTATTCTTTGATTAAAAAAAATTATGCACACATATTAATTAGAATTTAATATCAATAATGGAAAATAATAATGAAGCTGCCAAACGGACTAATAAATCTAGTCAAGCAAGAACAAGTCTCACACCCTGACCAAGTCCGTGAAAATAAAATAAAATAAATTATCAAAAATTTAAATAAATATTTTATTTGAAAATTATTTTTTTAAAATTCTAAATAATGAGTTTTTGATGCATGAAGTAAGGGGTGCCCTAAAATATAAAAACAATAAGGTAAACTACATGCGGGTCCAAAGGTTTCATTCGTCATTCACATAGGTCCATGACTGAGCTTTTTGCACAATTTTGACAAAAAAATTTATGTTATAACTATATTAGGGCGGTTATTGATCCGATTTCGAGCCGAGCTAATACCGACTCGAAATCGGATCAATCACATTTCGATCAACTTGAAATCGGCTCAAAGTCGATTGGGTTCAACTTCGAGCCGGTTCGAGTCGATTCCAATCTACTTTGAGCTGATTTCGAATCATTTTTGAGCGGCTCAAAATAATAAATTAAATCTCAATTTTTTTTTCGAGCCGGGTAGGCTCGACTTGATTCGGCTCGAGATCGGCTCGGTTTATAATGAATATTATATACACATATTATAATATGTATTATGTATATAACATGTATTTTAATTCAAACTGATTTCGAGCTGTATCAAGTCGAATTTATTCGTGCTCAAAATCAGCTAGAAATTATTATCGAGCTGAACTTTTAGCTCGTTAGTCTGCTGGTTTAGATTGACTCGATTTCTATTTGATCTAAAATCGATTCACCCTTAAACTATATTATAACTTTTACCAAACAGTTTTTTAATTAAAATAATTGAGTTGCATGACATAAGTATGGTAAATTTATTTAAAGAACTTAGTTTTATGTGACATTTTAAACTTGTACTAGAGTGAAAAGCAGTTTAGTTTTAGATAATTATTAATTGAGATTTTTACCCGTATGACACAAAAAACTTTAATATTTACTTATTAGACACTCTAAAGTTAAATATTACATAATATACACTTATTTATTTTAATTTTACAACCAACACACCCTAGTTAAAAAATCCTTACATTTTATTTAAGTAAACCATACTTAAGTTATGTTTTAACTTAAATAAAGGTTT
>KZ451898.1:303614-348748 GCA_002786265.1 Apostasia shenzhenica | reverse complement strand
TTATTTAAGTTAAAACATAACTTAAGTATGGTTTACTTAAATAAAATGTAAGGATTTTTTAACTAGGGTGTGTTGGTTGTAAAATTAAAATAAATAAGTGTGTGTCATGTAATATTTAACTTTAGGGTGTCTAATAAGTAAATATTGAAGTTTTTTGTGTCATACGGGTAAAAACCCCTTATTAATTATATCTAAAGTCAGTAGGTATTTTAAAAACAAAAGCATTTATATACGTAACATTAAAAATTTTAATATTATATATATTTTTCTAAATACATATTACTTCATAATTTAAATTTTGTGAAATTTTTTTTAAAAATATTCAAAATTTTCGATGATATATAAATACATATCTTTTAAAAAAATGTAATATAGACGGATATTAAGACTTGTTTTAAGTCATCAGAATTGGTCCATAAATTTTGTGAAAAAAAATTGCAATTTCTCCTCATGTGCATGGTAGACTAGTTAATCATGAAAGTATTAAAAATGGCCAGCTTGAATTCTTTAGTTGAGGGCTAATGATGAACTCTTGAGTCCACTGGGTCTTTGGAATAAAAAAAGGATAATTATATTCAGGTCCCGAGTTTAACATTTAATAACGCAAAGGTCTACTTTTTTAAAATTATAATATCGGTCCCTGAGTTTTAAATAAATTATCAAATAGGCCTTTTTTAATTTTTTTAAATTACCATTATACCCTTGGGTCTCTCTCTCTCCTCTCCCGATCGTTGTGTTGCCGTCGTTCGTGTGCGTTGATTGGCAGGGGAGAGAGAGAGGCCCAAGGGTATAATGGTAATTTTAAAAAATTTAATAATAAAAAATAAAAAAGGACCCATTTGATATTTATTATAATTCAGGGACCCCGATGTTAAATTTAAAAAATATGAACTTGTGCTTTATTAAGCATTAAATTCAGAGACCTAGGTGTAATTATCTCAAAAAATATACAGATAAATTTTATAGAACTCAATCAAAAACTACAATTCATTGAGCTTTTTTCTTTGAAAAATTATTAGGTTTAGACAGCCGAATGGAACGGATAGCCAAATGGAAATGCTAGATTAACAATGGGCGCTATTTTGTGGTGATGAGGTAAACCGAACTCTAGGTCGGCCGAGTATAAAAATTGCTCTTTTTTCTACTTTTCTATGAAAGTCATGAGGAAATCAATGTTGTCAAAATCGGACCGAACCGGCCGGTTTGACCGGCTGGACTGTGAACCGGTCTCTAGTCCGGTCCATTAAAATTGAAGAAGGATTGAACCGGTTTAGAACGGATTGAACAGATTTAAACAGAATTGAATCGGGTTTGGGTGAACAGATTGAACCGGTTAAATGCCAGTTCAACTGAAAAATTTATATTTAATTTTTTTGGTTAATATTTGTACACAAGTTAATAGATTTTTTAGATAAAAATTTATGTTTATGAAAAAAAAAAAAGGTAAATAAACTTTTTATTTAAATATGAATTTATATTAATTAATTTCATGTTGAATATATATAATATATAATATTTAATTTTTGTTTGTTAGAAATTATATATATATATATATATATATATATATATTCATCAATTTTATTAATAATGCTGAATATATGTTAATTAATTTTTATTGGTCATATTGATCATGTTTCTGGTGTGTTGTGCGATAGAAAAATCTCATCCAAAATTAAGGATAAATTTTATAAAACTATAGTAAGACCAGCGATAAGGATATCTAGAAATGTTGCAGAAATGAGGATGTCAAGGTGGATGTGTTGATATACACAAAATGATAGAATGAGAAATGAGAATATTCGAAAGAAAGTTGTTGTTGCACCAATTGAGGATAAACTTAGAGAAAGTCGGCTTAGATGGTTTGGACATCTAAATCGTAGGCCGATTGAAGCTCTAGTTAGAAAAATTGAGTTATTGAATTTTGCTCATGTACAAAGAGAAAGAGAGAGACCAAAGAAGACATGACAAGAAATTATAATGAGTGATCTTAATTACTTAGACTTAGATAAGAATTTAGTAACTGATAGAGCGCAATGGAAACAAAAATTCATGTAGCCAACGGTTAATTGAGGCTCTAACATTTTCATGAATATACTTATTTCTCATCCAATTCTTTTGTATATACTTATTTATCCATTTTAACATCCCCATTTTTATAAAAATTATTTTATTTGCGTGTTTCTACTTTGTAGGTCAGCATTCAATACCATATAGCATCACGCATCTTATTACAATTTTATAAATTTTGGCTTTAAGTTTGAGTAAAATTCTTCTATTACACAATAAATCAGATGCACATTTCACTTTATCTATCCTACTTAAATTTCGCTAATAACATTCCTATTAATTTCACTATCATTTTGCATGATTGATCCGAGATACCTAAACTACTTACTCTTCTTGATAATTAGATCACCAACTGTCATATTTGCGATATAAATATTTGAATCTCAGCTAAATTTGTACCGACTATATTTGATTTTTAATCTACAAAAATAAAAACTTTTAGACTTTAAGAAGGTATTCTCTCATAACTCGAGTATCATCTTAATTTTATCTCTAATCTTACTAATAAGAAGAACATTATTTACAAAAAAACAAACACTATAAGATACTTATTCTCGAATGCATTCAATTAAAATTTTCATGATCAATACAAAGAGATATAGAGTGATCCAACTATGATAAGAAAAATCTTTAATCAAATTTGTTTATGTATGAACACAAATAACCACTTCTTTATAAATATTTTTAATAATTTGAATATAAGAAATAAATACCTGTTAACTATGAAGATAAAATCAACGTTAGGGACAGTGGGTCATTAGATTAGCCTTAACAGTCTAAGCACTATATTTGTATTGGCCAGGATCAGTAGAGTCCCTACAATTGTGCTCATAGCAGAGGGGAAGGAAATAGCTGTCTTCATAGAGGGAAACCATAGATTTGAGATACCCACAATTCTTTTCTTGTAATCATATGAACCATATTAGATGAACTCATAAGCAACAATAATAACAAATATTAATCTCAGACTACTACTTTTCAGTAACATCAACTTCTCTTCTCTATTTTATTTTATATAAAGCAACACTTTATAAAAAAGTAAATAAACATGCATTCGACAACAATATCTCAAGCTACTTTGGCTTTACTCTCCTCTCTATACCAACCATAAATTAGATAGAGTACTCTATAATGGCCAAGATAAACATGAACAAAGAACATTCAGTGTCTCTCACTTATCCTGTAATAATTATATCAGAGAAAGGGCTGATATAGCACATATTAATGATGAGATAATTTCGCTACATCTATTAGTGAACATTAAATACCTTTTATATGTAAACCAACGATGATCCAAATCATGAAGAAGAAATACAAGATTCAAAATGACTTTGAAATATAATCATTTTGTATGATCTAAACTCACTTAAATTCATAGAGAGCATTATTTTACGCAGAGCTAACTGTAGAAGAGAAATTCATTTAGTAAACCGAAATTAATTTAGGATTAAGAGTTTGTTCTTGAAACCTAACAATCAATCTTTGCTACCTCTGCTACAGGAATTGCAAGTAAACTGTATCCACGAAACAAATTAAATGACCAAAAACAACTCTGCACTGAAACTCGTACTAGTTCAGATAATCTTGTATGTAATTCTATTGACAGCTACTTCATTAGGAAGATCTATGGAATTCAGACAACGCTTGATCTCCTTCAACTAGAAGAAAATCCCATTAAAATCAGTTTATTTTACATTCTACACAAATCAAAGGTTAAACCAAACCAAAACAAACGCAAGCTCTTCTTACCTTTGGTTGCAGAATACCCAGCAAATTCCAATGGATTCCCATGGCAAGAGTGCAGTATGAACATCATCATAATCTCTTAGGCAATCAATATCTAAACCAAAAATAATCAAGAACAATTTTCATAAAATTTGACGAGAATGCAAGTCAATTTCCCAAAGACAAAAATAATATAATGAATAAATGAATATATCAGCCTCTATTCACATGAGTCCTAATGAGTTCCTATGCTGCAAGGCTCATCAAATCTCAACCAATTCCTAATACACAACAAACAACAAGGGCTTTAAGCTCATTCCAGCTAAGAAAATCAAAAGTCCATCACAGTTGAGGTGAGATTGAGTAGTGGTTCCAGTGCGCTGGGAGCAAACTTCCTGGCAAAAAGATAGCAGACTGAAGTTGGCTCATTGTTGTATGTGCAGATTGTTCCATTGTTCCTGATCGACTCTATGAAACCCTGGGTGATGCTCTCTCTTCCATATCGTGCAGGATGGGGACCTCCGCGCGACCAATCAACCCAAGTGACACTCCGGTTTGCATTAAGAGCTCCACGGAACATGTTCAGGTAAGTTGGAATGTAGTGCTCATCTGGGTAGCATGAAGGCCTGCAATGCCTTTGGAAGAGACTGTAACACTTGTAGTCTGCGACAATATCTATGGCCAACCGCCGATTCAGCTCAAACCACTGTGATCCTTTCCGCCATTGGCTAAGCATGATGGTAGGATACATTCGAGTGTTGTAACGGCCACGACCACGCGAAGAGTCTTCATCGTAGGATTGAACAAAGCTATGTGCAGAATTGATGAGGTATTCATACACAGTGGGGAAGTTGAAAACTGGAATGCAGCTCTCAGAGAGGAGCACAAAGCGCTCATTTGAGAAATCTAGTAGGGCATTTGCCAGCAGGCGCTTTTCTGCATCAACCAATGTTACTGAACCCCACTGGACATCCTGCATAATATTTAAGAGATTATGAGTGCTTGTCGTCAATAAGGTGCATGTAGAGAGGAAGAAGAGAAAAAGTCATAATCTATAGTGATCATTTCTCAAAGTATTGATAATTAAATACTGGTTAAAATGAACTAATAACATTATATGCAGCTTCTAAACTTCAAAACTGAAATTCAAAAGAAGGTTCTGTAAGTAATCTGTTATAGTTAAAAATTCAAAGGGAAAAATAAGCAAAAGAATAGAATAACAACGAATAACAAGAGAAAATAGCAACAAACACAAAAAAGTACCTCGCTTGGGATTTGACGTCCATAAAAAGCTGAATTCCTGGAAACATTGAGCTTGTAATCAGGAAGAGCATGAACATAAACTGAGAATAACCCTTTATGCCCTTTGAAGAACCTGTCCCACAGTGGATAGAATGGCAGCGGCCCCCTTGTCAAGAACATGAAGGCCACCTTTGGAACCCTCTTGAAGGGATAGTCTTCAATCTTGGGCACCATTGTTGCCCTCCAAAAGAGCTCATCGTCAGTCATCTTGTGCATCAAATTACTCGGTTTAACAAAACTTCTTAGATCCATAGCTTCTCGATCGCAATCTGTACAATAAATGGTCTCCGGGAAGAAGAGCTCAGTCTGGGATGTGAAATACCAATTGAATCGTGCTCTCATCGTCATGCCCAGAATTATCCCACCCATAAACAACACCAAGCCGCAGGCTAACTTCATGAAGCCGAATGGAAGGCCCTTCCTTGGGCTAGGAGGGAAGTAATCTGTGGAGTTCTCATCTTCCCTCGTCTTCAGAATCGGTTTCATCTCCATCTCTACTAAGCTTCTTCGCACTATCCGATTCCCCCAACCACAACCCAATTCAAATCAAGGTCTCCTCCCTCAGATCCCTTTTCCAATCGAAACTCTTAAATGAACAGGCAATTCTGAAGTAAAAGAGGAAGCCGGCCGAGAGTCCAACGGAATCCCTAAACCGGAAACGAAAGAATCAAACAATCTGAGGAAGCCCAGCTGAAGATGTTTCAGAAACAGCTCAAAAGTCCGCAACCCAATCCGCAAAGGTAGTGCTAGCCGACAAGAGAGCAATCAAAAGGCGTAAATATTCCCCGATCCCTAACCTTCAAAAGTAGAACCAGCCGAGCGCTTCTTGCGAGTGACCGACGATAAGCTTTATAACGAGTGATCAAGGAATTGAAAGCAGACGCGTTGAAATAAAAATCCCACCTTGAACCCTTCTTCGTTACCTCAACTTGTCGAAGTCTTCCCGAGCAGAACGAAGACTCTCTCTCTCTCTCTCTCTCTCTCTCTCTCTCTCTTTCTAAAAGCTGGGAGAGAGAGAGAGAATAAACAACGCGGAGACTGCCGTCGCTTGGTGACTTCGGCATTCAAGTATGGAGACGCAATTTTGTGACTCAAAATTGAAACTCTCGCTTTAATGCGTGGCGTAAAAGGTGAAAAAGTTTTGGGTAATTCAGTCAGGGTGAACTGTGTGTGTGCTCTCTCCTATTTAAAAATTTCTCTCACATCAATTTTTTAATAAAACTTATGATTAAAATTATTACTGAAAAAAAATTTCAAAAAATTATGTTAAAATATTAAAAACTATTATTATAATTTATGATATAAAATTTAAGATTATCATAATAATAAAAAAAATTAATATATTTTTAATAATTAATTGTATATTTTAAATTTTTAAAAATAATAATTTAATGATGAAATGTAACCCAATAGTATCTCATCCGTCCAATTAGTTTTGAATATTTAATTTTTTTACTACTTAAAAATTTCTTACAAAAAACAATTAAAATGTAATTTATTCAGAAATTTCATTTTAAATTATTAAATATAACTTAAATTTCTGTTAGAAGACAAAACATAAAATTTAATAAGAACATGGATTTTGATGTAATCCATCTTATTTGTGTTTATGATTTATTTCATCTCAAACATGTGTGTATATATATATATATATATATATATATATATATATATACACATGTGTGCGCGCGCGCGTGCATGAATGGAAGGAAATGAGTTTTCAGTAAGTTACTATCGGACTCTCTTTTCCTCTCTTCTGATCTTTTTGATCGAAACTTCTGTGGAACGATTTACTCCTTTAACTTTCTTGCTGTCAATTGCTGGCTACAAGCTTACAACTCTTCCCTCGGAGACTTCTAGCACACTGGCAATAGTAAAAGAGCAAGGAGGTAAATGCTATATATCACTATTTGCAATAGATTTAAATTATTTTTTATTATTTGTCATTCACATATAAGAATTTTTTTGGCCTTTTTTTTCTCGAGAGAGGGCAATCTTTTGAAAAGATAAATCATATTTTCTTTCTTTTCTTTTATCTTGAATCACTTTGCATGTGTATTCTCGGATTGTTGATCTCAATCAACCAGCGATCACATTTGCATTTAGATTTGCTTTTCTACTTTGCATTTTGGTTTTGGTGATCAATTCGTGTAACAAAACCTACGATAAAATTTAGATTCACGTGATTCATAGTAGCTATGTAAATTCCTTCTTATTTTTAAGTTAACAATGGCATCCAAGACTCAATTGATTCTAATTTCCATACAATGTATAACTACCTCATTTAGTTTTTGTGAACTATTAGTTCTAGGGTTGCAACTCGGATCAGTTCAGTTTAGTTTTATAAGAAATTGGAATTGAACCGTCTAGACTTGGTTCTACAGTTTTAGGAACTGAAACTGAATCGAGTTCATTGGACCCGAACAAGTTCCGAACCAATTTTTTTGGTTTGGTTTCAGTTCGGATCCAGTTCCAAGCTTAAAGCATAATTTCTCTTTATACTAATATAAAAAAATATAATAACAAATAATTTAAAATCAAATAATTTTTTTTGAAAAATTAAAATTATAAAATTCAAATGGGAATCTGTGACGCCCGTGGCCGGGTGATGTCCTAAGAGAAAGGAATCACTGAAGCAAAGTGCGGCTCCTGGCAGGCTTCTAGGCCAAATAATGAGTGGTGAGAGGGGGGCACAGGAATGAATCATCCCACATCAAAAAAGAAGGGAGATCCTGAGCTGTATAAGTAGATAATGTGATCTCAAATGGTAGATGCGCCTTTTAGGGCAAAACAGTGAGGCTAGTAATGAAAAGTTTCAGAGTTAAGCGTGCTTGGGTTAGAGTAATACTGAAGTACTCAAGCATGCAGTTTTCTTAAAGTTAAAGCGGATAATACTTCTACAATGAGATCACAGGATGTTACAGAATCTATCAAAACTCATACAAAGAAAATGTTAATTCTAACATTAAAGGACCATAATTAATTAACTATATAATATTTAATAATCAACAATTAATTTAGTTTGGGATGGTTCTGATTTACCTGAATAATAGAACTGAGAACCAACCCGAACCAACCATTTTCGGTAAATTTGGAATCGGACCCTAACTATCTAAATTAGAACCGAACCGAATTGATCGGTTCAGTTTAGTTTTAGGTCAAATCTCAGTTCTTCGAGTTTATTTGTACACCTCTAATTAGTTCAGTGTATATTGCGCCAATGTAATACTCAAGACATATTTTTACTTTAAGAATTTTAACTTGGGAAAGAAAATCATCTTTTACTCATAAAAAAGGAGTTGTTGGGTTCGACCAGCTAATTAGAGGTTGCCACATCAGTACTGGGGAGGGCTCACTACTGATGTGGCATTCTCTCATTGGGTGGCTGAAACATTTATCTGGCAGAACCCAATAATTTTCTTAAAAAAGTATTAAATTTAATAATATGACAAATATAAATATATAAATATGGATAGAGTGAGAAATCTACATGTGAGCATTATCATAAATTGTGTTGTAAAAATGAGATAATGAATCAGCATGTCATCCATCAGCTCAATATCAAATCTAGATTGCACATTAACTCAAATCAATTCATAATAAATTAATCTCTCTATAATAATGTTTTTACTTGGAGAAGTATATAGAATATTTATAATATGTAAAAAATTTAAGAATGTAATATATGACTATTTTATGGTAAGATACTGAAGATAACTCAAGTGAAGACCAAAAATGAATGAGATGGTGAGTCGAATCAAATATTACCTGACTCAAGTCTTAGCAGTAGCTTGAATGTAGATTATCTTTACGTCGATTATCTCTCATTATCACTAAGTAACGATATATATATATATTTGATTAACTATTGTTTGCTTGGTATTTTATGATAATAATGTGAATTAATATGTGAGATAATATTATTTTTATAAATATTTAAAAATAGTAATTTATTACTCGACCTTAATTATTTCTTTTATTTTTTTGAAATAATTTTTGATAATCAACATATACATTTTTACTGACATAACTCTATTCTATTTTTTTTTTAAAAAAACTCTATTCTATTTTAATTCATTGCAATACTTTTATTTTCTAATAAATAATTTCTTCTTCATTTGGTTTTTTAAAAATACTTCATTTATTCTTTGAATAATATGATAAATATCATGCCAACAAAAAATATACATATCATGTCTCTACAAATTTAGGTATTATTTACACAAGTAAAATAATGACTCCAATTCTATTATCACACGAGGCATTTGAGTCACTCTAAAATATGATATTTAATATTATGACATGTTAGTTTAAACAATATTATTAACATAATCTTCACATTTAAGCGAACATTAACATATAACTTAGCCTTTTATTTGTGTTTAATGTATTTAAATTTTATTAAGTCGATTGCCTAATTGTGTTTTGTACATAATTTAATCAATTTGAGTCAGTCAGATTCAAATTAGATTAATTAAGTTTAATTTGAATTAAAAAGTTCATCTAGACTCAACTGATTTTAGTTAAACTTAATCGGTTTCTCTTTTTTTGGATAGTAACTTAATCGATTTCACTCTTATCAAAAAAAAAAAGAAACTTAATCAGTTTCATGCTATAAAAAAAAGAGTAACTTAATTGGTTTCAATTGGGTTTAGATTAGGTTTAACTTGAGTTAATTTATAAAAGGGCAAGAGTGAGGGGGCTTGGATGTAATTTTGCCATTAAATTGGCAACGGCAAATCATGGCTTTGTTAGGTTTTAGGAGCGGCAATTTATACTTGTATTCAATTAAACTGTTCTTACTCGTTCTTAATAAGATGAGTATGAATACTCAAATTTCACTTGTGACTCACAATCTCCCCCCGTTATGAAATTGGGCGGGTTCGAGTATAAATCAATCATACTCACCCTGCCCCGTACCCGATTCGATGTAACTCAAAAATTTTAAAAATCTGATACCTAAATAATACATTCTATAAAAATTGATCTATTTCACTTTTTGTAGTAATTTTAGTTTTTTTTTAAGTATTTATGTTTAGAGTTGTAATAATTTGTTTTAGTTTTATAATTATTTAAAAAAATACTTATTTTTTTAAAATAAGAAAAATTATTTGTTGATATTCAGAATTAAAAATGATTAGATTTGTTAATAAATTTTAAATTTATTATGCAATTAAAATTTTATTTTAATTTAGTTATATAGAAAATCAATATATAAAATTTTATAGTATTTTAATTCACAAATGTGTTATTATTTTTTGATATTAAATATTTTTGTTGTCTTATATGAATAAATTAATAATTAAATTACAAAATAGGAGCGGGTCAGGTGGGGGACGAGTTCGAGTGAGTCGGATCAGGGCGGAACCCGCCAGACACACATAAAACAGGACGGGTGGGGCGAGTATAAATTTATAAAAATTAAAGGGCAAATTTCACCTAAGTCCCTGAGTTTAAGGGTTATTATCACACAGGTCCACGTTTTTAAAATTTTATCATCCGGTCCCTAGGTTTTCAAAAATTATCATCTAGGTCTTTTTTTATTTTTTTATTATTAAAAAATATACAAAATTACTATTATACTTTTACACTCCCTCTCTCCACCAGATCAGGCAGCCGCGCCGCCCCGCGTCGCCTCCAGCGGCCTCGCACGGCCGCACGACATCGGCCGTTGCGGGCTCAGCGGCTGTGCAAGGCTGCGCGAGCAGTGACCGTGGCGCAGTGTCGCTGGATAGCGTGACGCCGCCCCCGGCTGCGTCAACATAATAACTAACTTTATTTCATATCATTCATAACTTTCAATAAAAAAATATCTCTATCTAAATTTAATTTTAACCTTCTTAAATTTAACCTTACAAACAAACACAAATAATATATAATTGGGCGAATATGTATTATTCATAAATCCTTCACAAAAATTAGTATTCTGGCCGAGTCAAAGCCACGCACATCTCGCTCATTCTCCACAGTTCTCGGCTTCTCGCCAACGTTGCCGGCCCTCCCGCACTTCGCCGACCTCCTGCCTAACCTCCCTCGTCGCTGATCTCGGCAACCGCACGCAGCTCGCCGTTCTGCCCAGCCCTAGCCTCTTCTCCTATGATAAGTTGATGATGATGATTCCGAGTTCCCACACTAATGAGTTGAGGGCAGAGGGCTTGCGTCATCCTTGAAGATTTAGGGCAGGTGGCCACGGATTCGGTTGCCGCAGCAGCAGGGGCTGTGGCGGTGTTCTTTGGAGGTGGCAGTGGGCTGCATCCATAGAGGCCGGAGATTCCATAGGTGTTGGGTTTGAGAACTCCAAATATCTCTTTACTGTTTGTTTTCCTTACTACTACTGCTTTTACCCTTATTCTCTGGATCTAGTCACTGCTACTGTTTGTTTCTTTAGCTCATTCGAGCTTCAATTGAGAACTAAATCTTCTACATGAATTTCTAACTTCCTTCCTCTTTGTTTTTTGCTGTTGAGTCAGTAGTGAGAGCTCGCTTAGGGCAAATTCTGTAATATAGAAATATGAGAGAGAAAAAGGAAAGAGTATAAGGGCAAGAGGAAGGAAGAGTGATTGTGGCACTCTCATCCTAACTCTAGCTAACTAGCGTTGTTGTAGTTAATGGTTGGTTAAGAGGGGTTTTGATTGTGGTACTTTTGATCTGTTCAAAGGATCCAGATGTTGTGCACATACTTATGAAGAATTGGGTGATTAATTTGTAAATATAATTTTTTTGTGAGATGTGTGTAAAAATGACTAAATGTCTTATTTTTAAGCCATAAGTCCAGCATTGTTCAAATATGGCCTTAAGAAGGGCCCTTTTACCTTAAAATTTTGTGGTTGTCTTCAAGTTTCATCAGCAAAAACTTGCAGGAAAGTATAACAAGTTCTAGGAATCTAGTATTCTATACTGGACTGAAGAAGGAGAACAAAATTGCATCCACGTCTCATGTGCCTCTGTTAGCTTGTGTGAACTTGAGAAATTTTCTTTGTTCTGTTGAGATCTTACCATACATGCTACAGCATTTTCTGTTTATGCTTTCTTATTACAAACTTCGTACATTACCATATGCGTGTAAAATATATCTAGGTCATTGTTGCTGAAGAGGGTTTCAATTTGCTATTCTTTGATCACTGCTTGTTTCAGGTTATTTGCCTTTTGAACCAAATAGTTCTATAGAAATGCCATGAGTTCCACTTCATGAATATATGAATAGAAAATTTCTCTTCTGCTTGTAGCTTATAAGGTTAAGCTTTTAGATTAGTTAGATACCATAAATGGAATATGGTGTTTGAGCCAGAGTTTGACTTTCGAGCTTTGGTGCCACCAAATTATCCATAACATAAGCTAAAAGAATGAACTATGCCCAAATTGGATTCACACTGCAAGACAAAGAGCTTATGTGTGAGGTTGTGTGAAAATATAAAATTATTCATTGGTTGTACTTTAATAAGTTTAAACTTTTAGCTTAATTGGTTACCAGAAATTTAACACTAAAGATAAGTAGATAACTAACTCCTAATAGCTCAATTGCTTGCATTGTATTATATTCTTAGCTGCTAAAATGACTTAGTTTTAATTTCAGGCACTGTAAATGTCTGCATCTGGTTTCTCAGCCATAGTTCAATTCATGGAGCTTGCTTTGGAGCAGGTCATGAAAGTGCTTGCTTTTCATAGCTTAGTATCATTCTCATTGTAGAACTTATTTAACAAAAACTTAAATGTTTTAAGATGATAAGATGAAAATGCTATATGTATTTGCAACATTTTTCCTTGCTGTGGTTTTTATCATTGCAGGCTAAGCTGGCCTTGGATAGATTAGAAGTCCCTATTGGGTACGTTCAGTTCTCAACCTTGATTGTTGTTAACGTTTAACATTTATATAATTAAGGTTTAATTTCCATGGAAATATATTTAAGGGTGGTAAAGGTTTGGTGCTGTATAAAACAAATTATTCTGGTTTTCTTTTTTCTTTTCAATAATTTATTAATATGAAATATATAATTTGTGCGCTAAAATTTATTCTCAAATTTTTTTTGATGTGTTCAGAATTTGTGTTTTGCTGAAGGTTTTCTGTGAAGTCCATAAAATTTTAAGTTCTTCAAACTATTCGCTTTTAAAGTATAATTAATACACGTTTTCGTATGAACATGCATAAATATTCATATATGCTTAAACACATGCTGTACAGATCATGATATATGCGTGCATTCACAACTGTTTTCGAGGCTATCCATTTGTACTACATGTATGATTTATATGTATGCATAACATCAGAAGTATGCATGTTTCCGTGTATGTCTATTTGTATAAAGCAGATGCTATTGAGTGTATTTGCATCATTATATATGAAACCATATGTAGTTCTTTTCTTAATTGTTTTCTGAGATCTTAATTATGACATTTTAGTTGTCTTTGTTGAAGTGCAAAGCCTAATTCCTTAATATATTAGAATTGATAAGATTAATATTTTGTGTTTGTAGGAAATGAAATGAGTGCGAGATAAAGCTAAAGAAATTGATGGCTTAGGTAAGAATAAAACTAGCAATGAGATTGGTATTATTCTAGGCAGAGGGGTTTGAAGGATCATATAGTAAAAGTTAAAAGAAATAGAGATAAAATTGTAGCTTTAAAAATTATAATTGATAAGATGACTATTAATATTGTGTGTATGCCCCTTTAGTGGGTTTGAATGTGAGTATATAGAAAATAGTTTTGAGAATAATTTAAAAGAGTTGATATAAAGGATACCTCAAAAAGAAAAAGTATTTATTGGAGGAGATGTAAACGAGCATATTGAAAGTGTCAAAAAATTTAATAGCATTCACAATGAGTATAATTTTGAGGTGACTAATGAGGAGGGTAAAAGAATTTTAGAGTTTTTCTAAGCCTATAACTTTATGACTACTGATATTTTATTTAAGAAAATAGATGAATATTGTATAACTTATAAAAATGGGTCTTTAGAAATACAGATTAATTATTTTCTTATAAGAAAACAAGATCACTTGGATTGTAATAATTGCAAGGCCATTTCAAGTAAATGCTTGACTATCCAACGTCAGTTAATGATCTTAGATTTCAAAATGAAGAACTAAAGAGGTAATTTAAAGTTGAAACAATATCCTTTGACTTATTAGTGAAATATAAAGAAAACATAAAAATATCTTTAAGTAAAATATTCTTAAACTTGAGAAGTGGAACATTAAAGGAAAAAACTAATCTTATGTGACTAATGGTTGTTAATTATATCTGTAAGGTGAGGGAGATGTACTTGAAGAATCTAAAGGAAAGGCTCTTAACATTAAAGATGTTTAGTTGTAGAAAGAAAATGCACAAAAAAAGATTAGAGAAAAGAAGGTTTGCTATAAAGATTGATATTAACATTAACAACAAAGAAAATTGAGAGAAGTATAAAGTCTTTTGACGAGAGTCTAAGAAGTAGTATATATTACAAAGAATGTGACTTTTAAGAATATATTTATATTTGAAGTTGGATGCAAAAGAATGAGAAAGACATATATAAAAAACTTATTAAAGTAAGATATTGGAAAAATAAAGATTTGGCTCAACTAAAATGCAGGAATGAGAATTAGAAAGTATTTTTCAAAGAAGAAAATATTCAATATAAATGAATGAGTTAATTTCAGTAGCTTTTTAGTAATGGTTGTGATAATACAATTGAACTTTATGAACTTAACATTCAAAAAAATGCAAATTATTCTTATATTCAGCGTATTAATAAGGCTGAAGTTTTGTGAGTTTCTAAAAAGGATAAAGTATAGAAAAGTAGCAGGACTAGATATTCCAATAGATGTTTGGAAATCTACAGGAGATGATATTCTACTAAGTTGTTTAACATGATTTTGAAAACTAATAAAGAGTACATTAATACTTATTTTACAAGAATAATGTGATACACAGAATTGTGCCAGCTATAGAGAAATTAAGTTTATGAGTCATGTTTTAAAACTTTAGAAAATAATGATCGGGCATAAATTACGTAGTATACTATGATATCACAAAATTAGTTTAGTTTTATTTTATGTAGATCTACTATGAAAGCAATTTATTTGTTAAAAGATTTAATGAAGAAGTTTAGGGAAAAGAAAATTCGTGTTTAATTTTCATTAATTTATAAAACAATTTATGATAAATTTCGAAAAGAAGTGCTTTAGAGGGTCTCAGAAAAGAAAGAGGTTTGTAATGCTTACATTTAAGTTATTAAAGATATGTATGAATGAGCTGTTACTTGTATTCGGTACAATGAGGTTTTGTTAACAATTTTTCTACTTAGGTTTACACCAAGTCTCGGCTTGAAGTTCATATCTCTTTGCGTTAATCATGGAGGTTCTAACTGAACACATTCAAGAAAAGGTACCTTGGTGTATGTCGTAGATGATATTTTTCTTATTTATAAGACTAAAAATGAGGCTAAGGTAAAACTTGAGTTATGGAGGAATACCTTTGAGTCTAAAAGTTTTCATCTTAACAGACAAAAATTGAATATATGAGTGCAAATTTAGTTAAGATAAAAGTATTTAGGGATAATTACATTCAGGTCCCTGAGTTTAAGGTTTATTATCATACAAGTCTACGCTTTTAAAATTATAACATCGAGGTCCCTAGTTTTTAAAACATTATCATACGGTCCTTTTTTATTTTTTTTTATTATTATTTTTTTAAAATTACCATTATATACCCTTACCTCTCTCTCTCTCTCTCTCTCTCCACCCGATGCAACATCGCCGGCGGCTTCGCGCGGCCGCGCGATGCCGCCGGCGTCCTTCAAATCGGGAGGGGAGAGAGAGGGGATCTCCTCTCGATCCGGCGGCCGCGCCACACCGCGCGGCCTCTGGCGACTTCGCGCGACTAAGCGTAGTCGCCGCCCTGCCGCGGGACGCAGCCGGCGGCCGCGCTGGGTAGCGCAGCCGCCGGATCGGTAGGAGAGACTCCCCCGCAGAGGTAGACTGCGCGCGGCGACTGGGTGGTGCTGCAACTTCGGACGACCGCCGGCGGTGTCGCGGCCGCCGGATCGGGTGGAGAGAGAGAGGTAAGGGTATAATGACAATTTTAATTTTTTTTTAATAATAAAAAAATAAAAGGGACCCGTATGATTATTTTTTAAAAAATTAGGGACCCCGATATAATTTTAAAAACGTGGACTTGTATGATAATAAGTCTTAAACTCAGGGACCTGAGTGTAATTATCCCAAGTATTTATATTGGTAAGATGACAATTAGTGATTAAGTTTTTAGAATGAAAGGGATTTAGATATATTGGATCAATCATACAAAATAATGGTGAGATAGATGAGTTATTAATAGAATCCAGTCAAGGTGTATAAAATGGAGAAATATTTCTAGTATGTTACCCAGCAAACAGAAATATGGATTAAGCCTTATAGCTTAAATTAACTACAAAGTAGCTGCAATACCGATAATCATCCTGATTAAAAAATTTCACTAAAACGTAATTATAAATGTTATGGAATAATAGTAAGACCAATAATATTTTGTGGTTATGAATATTGGCCTATAAAGAAAAAACTTGCAAATAAAATATGTATTACAAAGATAGGATGCTAAGATGAAGGAGTCAGTTTACACGAAAAGATAATGAAAAATGAATATATATACGAAGAGATTGAAGTAGCTTCAATTGAAAATAAGCTCAGAGAAAGTCAGCTTAAATGACTTAAATATATAAATTATAAGTTAATAAAAGCTCTAGTAAGAAAAGTTAAGTTATTGGATCTACCATAAAAAGAGGAAGAGGAATACCAAATAAATCATGACAGAAAATTATTAAAAAGAATCTTACATACTTGGAAATAAATGATAATTTATTATTTGATGGGGTACAGTAAAAATAAAGAATTCATACAGCTGACTCCATTTAGTGGGACAAATATTTGGTTGTTATTGTTGTATATTAGAATTTCAGAATATTTGAGTTTTGAAATTCTAGGAGTTAGCTATAGATTTTTACTTTGATTTGAGATTATCTTGTAATCTTTTTGTTTTCCACTTCAGAAATGAGGAAAACCTTCATTGTAACTCAATACATTGAATAAAGTTTTTCAGTACGACCATGGATGCCGAACCACTTAAATATCTGATTTATCTTTTTCTTGTTTCTAAATTTCTGTTCATAATTTTGTGCAGTTTTAAATGTTAAAATACTACTATCAAAACAAAAAATGTTAGAATACTTTGGGGGAAGTTTTCATCCAGAGATTTGTGTATTTGAAATATAGTTTTTTTTTTTGAAAATTTTTAAAATTAAAACAATATAACTCTAAACCAAGAAACAAACATGGCCCAGTTTTTAGTCTTATTGTGTCCTTTCCAGCATTTTTTGACACTAGTCCTTTCTACTTATCCTAAAAATATAGCTTAGGTATATCTAAAATGTAAATCAACCCTGTTTGACCAGTGGGATCAGGATTGCTATTGTCCATATCAGCTTTTTCTTCATTTCAGGCCTGATTTGCGTGGAGATCTGTGATATGCACACTTTTGTGAATGTACCAGACATTTTGATTGTTGTTGATACTTTTGCTCCACAAGCTTTTGTTTAAAATACTCTGGAAAGTAGATGTAAATGCCATAAAATATACATCAATAATTACTCATCATTTAGTTCAGCCTGCATATTCAACTTGTCACATTTCACTCTTTTTGAAGTTATTTATTGTTTTTTTTTTCTCCTTTTGGCTTTGCTTTTTTTACTTGGTAGGTGTGTGATTGTGGAGAATGGTGTGGTAATTGCCTCTGGAAGCAACCGAACAACTGAGAAGAGGAATGTATGGTGGTTAACCTTTTACTTCATTTTATATTGATTTGCAACCGTGATAGCTGCTTGGTATCATGAGCATTCGTAGGTGACTCTTTTGATTTTTTTGTTTGACTTGTTGTTTTTAGCTCTAATTGCTCACTTATGAGGTACTGGTATGATACGACAATACAGATACAATATAATACGACGATATAGACATGATACGATACAGATATAACAATATGAAAGACTTACAAAAAGTGCGCCATGGTTACGTCAAAATTTGACATATATATTAATATATAATGTGTCATATTTTCATCTTAAGATGCAACTCAGATGATAGACTGAAATACTTTATAAACCTTATTAATATGAATTTTAAATAATCATTTAAATATTTTTTAAATTTCATTTTAATATTTTCAAACATTCGTGGTACTACAAAAAATAACATTATGGATAATCCAATTTTAGAAAGTGAAAAATTTAGAATAATGTTTTAATGTCATTAAGTTTGTTTGATTGTTTTCTAATTTATTATAAAATATTTAGGTAAGTTAAGTGTTTAAATATATATTAGAAGATTGAGTTCAATTTCAATCTAACTCAATTAGTTTGATGCAAATAAAATACAATTGATATATAATATAATTATTGACCTAAACCTAATTATAAGATCTAGTCAAAGTAGATTTTTTTTCTCTCTCCGAGTCTTAGACTTACTGAATAAATAATTAAAACAAAAAGGCTTAAAGGTTTAAATTTTCTGTCATTTATAAGAACGCAAAAAATAGTTAGTTTAAATAGAAGATACAATAGCGTGCAAATACCAGTTTTTTTCTATTGCCAGAACTCTAGCACGTGCGAAACTCAATGCATTCCCCATTTTCCAAATTTAGTGTTGCTTTCCCATCGTTCTCATTTTTCTTTGTTTTCTTATGTATGAGCCCTTTATTAATTTTTATCGTGTGAGTCAAACCTACTAACTTAACATTTTTTTTATAATTAGAAGTATCAGACAAGTATTGAATACGTATCAGATGTGTTTTTGAAAAAAAATAAAAATTGATACGTCATATGACGTATCATTTTTATTTTATTGGTGTATCGGAGAATATCGATATCTAATACAAATATGACACGAATATATTGAAATTTATACGTATCATAATAGCACACCCACTGATTTATGCTGGCTGAGGTTGCATGATATCACAACTACTTGTAAGTTATCAACTTTAGATGGGGAATGACTTTACTACATGCTTATGAATAAAATAGAATGAAACTTTTTTTAGTTGTCTATTGCAAAAGAATACGAAATTGCATATTGTTTTTTGAATTTATGTGATAGCCATAAATATATATAGGGGGTGTTTGGTTTAATGTTATGTAGATGTTCGTGTTATTTAGATGCCAATGCTATCTAGATGTTTATACTATTTCTAGTATTGTTTGTGTGATTTAATGCTATTATATTAAAAAATAATATAAAGGTAATATATTATTATTTATGTCCATTACAATTAAGGTGACATCTAGATGTCACCTAATTTTAAGGAACATCTAGATGTCATTTTAGACTAGTAATCTTATAAATTTTTATAATATTACACGTCATTAAACCGATCAATTATTTCAAATAATATGACATAACATCACAACAAAACTAAACTAAATGCCCCCCATAACTTGTTCTGTGTTAATGTTAGCATGCCTCAGTTTAATATAATCTACACGTATATTTCATGAAGTTATGTCTTAGGTCATAGCTTGAGAAATGTTTGTCATACGGTTTATTAAATAATCTGGCCATTCTGCATACTCTATGTGATGATTTACTCATAGGTGTTTCTGCTTCAAACCATGATCTATGCTCCATCGCATACAACTAGTCTATGTTCTGGAGCCAAATAAATTGTAATATCTTAGAAGAGTTTATTTTTACTTTTTAAGTACAAATGGTATTGTTATTGAATTGCTTCCTTTTTGGAATGCTTTATTGCATTAGGCCACCAGACATGCAGAAATGGAAGCTATCGATTTTCTTCTTGAACAATGGCAAAAGATTGGACTAGACTGTGTAGAGGTTGCAAAGAGATTTTCAAGATGTGATCTTTACGTTACGTGTGAGCCATGCATTATGTGTGCTTCTGCATTGTCTATACTTGGTCAGTTCAACCTGCTTTAGTAGTGATGTACTATCTTGTTCAACTATGTTGGTGAAGCGAATCAATTCCTGAGTAGGTATTAGAGAAGTTTACTATGGCTGTGCTAACGACAAATTTGGAGGATGTGGTTCTGTCTTGTCTTTGCATGAGGGTTACCCAATGCAATTGTCCAGGTTAGTTACACAACAGGCAACAAACTTCTTAATATGGTTTATTGTTATAATTAGCTTGCAAAGTTGCTTATGTGAGCATGAAATTACACTTAAATGTACTGCCAGCTTTTTTTAACATTCAAAGTGACGGCGTTAATAATTTTTAGCCTGTCATGGAAAAATTAAACCTTATATTTCAGGAAACCTTTCATTCTAATGAAGATTTTCTTGGAAGAAAAAAGTTACAGCATCCTTGGATATCAAAAAAATAAAGCAATTGTATGAATCTTTTTTTGTTGGAGGAAATACGAGTGTTGCCTGTTTTATCTACCGGTGGACCGTTTATATCCCAAAAAGCGTGTTTTGAATCTCAATGCAATTCATGTGCTAAATTTCTTTTTTTATATATTTTGAAGTTAAAGGTTCATAGACCATCAAGGTGAATCAAAGATTTCAATTTGATGAGTTTATTGAACTGGATGTTAATAGGTTAGTTTTGGCCTGAAAGGGTATAATACTGTTCAACATTGGAATCAAAACTAGTTTGGGAAATGGTTATATTGTTGTTGTTTATTATAGGCTAATTGGTTAACCTGAGAAGGCATTGGCTTTGTAAGATATGTGGATTACTTGGTTATCACCTGCCTAAGGTATACAAAAAATGACATAGGTGCATTCACTTATGCATGCCTGTAGTGTTTGGGGAGGTGGAGGGTAGTAATATAATGCAGACATTATAGCACTAGAATACCCGGACAAGATTGATCAGACTAAGACTGGGTTGACTCAATAGAATTGACTTGCTTTTGAGGCAAATTTGGCACCTGTTCGCTTAGTGATGGATCCATTATCAATCCACCTACAGTCAATTGAGCTCAGGTTCAACTCTAAATCCATTGTTGTACCTTTTAAAATTATCTTTTTTGTTTTTTTTTAAATTTTAAAAATTATCGATAGTATTTTTATTAGTCTAAATAATTTTGGATTTAATTTTAGTAAGATCCAGGCTATTTGTGGGCCAAATATCACATAGCTTTATTGTGTTGATTTTTAGGGTTTTCATATATGAGCAATATGGGCAATTTGTAATTTCATTTATTAAACTAATGAAACTCTAATTTTCATTTCACGATTCTATGATTGTTGTATGCATTTTTCCCTTTCGAACCCAGCAAATCTCAGCAATATTAGTTGATATCAAAACGTAAGTTTTGATCCCATGGATGTGGTTCTTCTCAATCAATCATGGCTGGCAGATGTAACAAGAAGGTAGCAAGGATCCAAAGGGAGAGAGATCTATAAGGTGTCGAGATCGACTAGTTAAGATGATAACTCGCGAAGATGGCTGTGCGCTTTGAGGTGTAGCGTGTTGATCCACTACACGTAACAGAGTCAGAAGATCTAATTTCAGTAGCTTCTGATTTTGAAAATGTGTTCAATGAGCAAGGCTTTAACCATGTGCAGTTTGATCCTGTTCTTTGGGTGGAGACAATTGAGATGGAATTACTAGAATTAGTGTCGAGTGCGTCTCTAAATACAAAGTTGGACCAGGGAACAACAAGGTGAAACTAGTGGTGATGAGGCTTAGTGCCTTGCATTTACTTGGTGGAGTTTTGCAATTCAAGTATAAGCAAATGTATCAGCGTCTGTTGCACTCAAAGCAAAGCTTTAAATCAGTGCATGAGCACATGAAAAAGTTCTATCAACTTCTTTTCTGGTGTGACATAGGGACGAGTGAGGATCAGATGGTGGCTAGGTACATCAATAACCTTCATTAGCGTATCCAGGATACACTGTTTGCATCCCATTTGGAGGATGAAGGAGGCTAATTGTAGAACTGCTACGGCAGAGTTCTGTTCCGGAGGTGATCCACCTTCAAACCTAAACATAATCAAAGGAATGACAAACAAGGTACGAATATGCGGTTGCCTTCCTAATTGACAATGTTCCTACTTAATGTGGTCACCCATAGCCTACATTGACGCTGTCAAAGCCATCTTTGCCCTTGAGTATCATATGTATTTATATGTTAGTTTTATTATGTGTCTATCTGTTTATTTTGTGTTTTGTTTATGTTATGTTTGGTGGAGTTTATTTAATTGAGGGCTATTCTTTTTAAATGATTTATGGTGGGGGCTATTACTATCTTGTATTATATGTTTCTATATGAATTGTATGCATGTATGCATATATATTATTAGGTATTTGATTTTTTTCTACTATTAGCTATTATGATGTATTGTTGTGTGTAAAAGAGAGGGTGATTTTCATCTTTTTTTTTATTTTAAAATGAAATGTATTTTAGGTTATTTTGGGTTAAGGTTTGTATGTTGGGTATGTTCAAGCTTCATTTAAATTTTATTGTTAAAGCTCATTTATAAACGAGCCAAGCTTTTGGTTACCATGTTAAAGCTCGGTACATTTACAAATGAACATGCTCGAGCTCGATTCGAGCTTGTTCATGAATAATAATCAACCTTCTTATCGAGCCAAATATCAAGTATGGCATCGAGCTTGTAATTGAGCTATCTAAACCAACTCATATCAAACTAATAAATGAAGGTTATAAAGTATTTATCAATCATTAGATTGAATTATCATTTAAAAATATCTTTCAAAAGAAATTGATAGAAAAAATAACTAAAAGAGAAATAGCTTATTGTTGTTAGGCAATAGCACTAAACTATAACATTATTACAAAATTGATGTAGAGCATCCTTAGTTCTGACTTCGACAACGTCACCGAACTCAACTCAAAGATTGATTTCATAGACATTCGATGGCATCATCTTTTATTCTTACACTTTTTATTTTGTTTTGGTACCTTATTATGCTTTGTATGTAGTAGTTCGACCGCTTTTCATATGGGCCTTGTTCATGTAGGTTAGATTTTATTTATAGAGAATTGTGAGTTTTATGTGCATTTATGTGAGGGTATGTGTGTAATATATTTTGAGTTTATTTTAGGATTATTTTGTTGTTAGGGGTTTTATGAATTTTATTGTAGGATATTTCTTTGAGGAGGACTATTAGGCCCATTCTTTAAATGCCCAATAATTGCCCTTTTAAAAGCCTACACTCTTAATTAATAAGAACACTTAGATTCAAATACTTAGATCCAATAACTCATATTAATTATAGTTTTTATAAGTAGGATAAAAGAGGTCAATTTTGGGGGGCAATGGTTTTTTGTGAAAAATTAGAGCAGACCCATCGGGCCTTTTGGAGCTAGGCGTTGTGCCCCTGCCCTCCCCCCTGTCGCTCGACATGGAATTGTTGTCAATGACACTAACTGCCACTACAACCGCTGTTTGTTGTTGCCACTGGCGTTGTTGGATTTGATTCTCTCCATGGAATGAGGCCCTTCACACCGGTTCTCTCTCTATACTCTTGAAGTTCTTGCCTCCTCTCATTTTAATAAAAAAAACTTACACATTAAATGTGTTTCTTTATCTTTTTCTTTTATCCTAACTTCTTGTTATCAAATGCTCATATATCTTTTGAGTTTGTATTAGTCTGGAGGCTTGTTTCATAAATTTCTACATTAATCACCATATAGTATGATCTCATTTATATGCTATCATTTTGTAGATGAATGTTAAACTTCACTTAATCTTTCTTTTATTCCTTAAAGTTTGTTAATCATATGTTTATATCTAAGGTTTGATTAAATCATAGTTCACTTGCCTAATTTTTTCTAATTATTTGTTAGAGCTTTTGTTTGCATCGCACTTAGAATCAAACTCATGCATATTATTATTATTATTATTATTATTATTTTTAATCATATTTTCTTCTTTCTTCTACATCAAAAATTTATCGCAATACTAAAAATATCTTTTATCAATCTCATCAACGGGTATCTTCATATGCATTATTCACAAACAAAAAATGAGCCGAATGTTACTATGTTCAAGTTCGGTCTTGTAGGAGTTGAGCTTTCGAAAATATGTTCAAACTTATTCGTTAAACTTGATGAATGAACATGAGCACGCCCTTATGAGACTGAGTATTGAGCTTGTGTTGAAAGCTCGGTATATTTACAGCTTTAGAACTGACTACATCTCTTTATGTTTTTTCTATGAACTGCCCTTTTTTATTCTGAAAAATCTCAACTGAGGAGCAATTTGTATTGATTACAGTATGTTATTTACTTATATATCATGCCTGACTCTATTTGTGAAATCCTTGCCAAAATCCTTCATCAAAAAAACAAAAGAAATCCTTGCCAAAAATCATAATGGAACTTATTAGACATAGTTATTTTGTCAAAATTGAAAAGTTGTGACACCTTATTTGCCTAGCAGTTCTTGATTTCATTTATTTCAATCATTCACAAACCTTACGAATATGCAGTCTGGGTTTATGTGATTTTGATGAATCTAGTTATTTGGTGTGGTCAACAGCGGTGCTTTAGATTCACTGGGATTTAAATGCACTGGAGGGTTCTTGTCAACAGATGCTGTAGCTCTTCTAAGAAGATTTTATGACCAAGGAAATCCAAATGGTATGATCCTTCTTGAACCTAATTTTGTTTACTGCCCAGAAATATTTTCATTCTTGTGCCGACTTTTCATTCTTTATAAGAAATATAGTTTGTGTTAAGTTATATTATTGTACAAATTTTCTTAAAGTCTTTGTCTATCGCAATACTAATAACTTTAAGCATAAATATTACGCAGGTCCTTGAGGTTAAGGGGGTAATATCAAGTGGGTTCATAATTTTAAAAATATTTCAATAGGACTCTTGAGGGTGACACTAATATTTCAATTGAGCTATTTTCAATTAATTTAATTTTTTTGATCTTTTAAATAAAATTTATTTTTGAATATAAAATAATAAAAGATTACCTTTTTCTCTCACTTCCTACACACTGCTGGCGCAAGCAGGTGACCGAGTAGGATTGTGCAGGGAGGCTGCACACCGGCCATTGTGTGCATGGGTGGCCACATAGGGCAGGGACCTTGCTTCACCACCGTTGTGCGTAGTGGGCTACTCGTATGCAGTGGGATACCCGCATGGCATTCCTGTGCGGCTTCTCGTGTGTGCGCTGGGGATGTATGCGGCAATAGTGTAGTGCAACGCACAGTAGCTATGGCCGGTGACCTGTAGGAGAAAGATATTTTTGTCATTTTATATTTAAAAATTTTAATTTTAAAATAAGAAATAATAATAATGTTAACCTCAGGAACCTTATTGAAATTTTTTAAAATTGTGAACTTGATTATTATTGCCCTCTAATTTCAGAAATTTGGATGATATTTACTCTAAATTTAATATTTTAACTTAAGATGATTCTTTAACTTGATATCTCTCTTACAAGTTTGACTAAAAAATCTTGTTTCATTCTTAGGTCCATTTAAGTAGCTGCATTGGTATTGAAATCAGTCTTATAACATGTTACATTACCACTCACTCATCCATGGAAAATAACGCAGTCTATATAATGGTCCTGTCATTTTCTTTTGACAATTTTTTTTCGATTTTAGATGTTACATTATGGGATATTTTTCCAATGAAGTATTTTTTTTCGATCCCAGCTAGGCTTGTTGGTGGCAGTTGTTATTTCTAGAGCCTTCATTGTTGGTTTTCTGTGTGATGCATATTACTGGATTTTTAGAACTTGTTCTGGTTCATGACATAAGAAATACTTATATTGGAGATGTGACAATTGATGATCAAATTGTCAAGAAGAGTGAGCACTTTAGATACCTTGGATCAATCATATTAAATGATGGTGAAATAGATAATGACTTTATTAACTGGATTCAAGTATGATAGGTAAAATGGTGAAATGCTTCTAGTGTGTTGTGCGATAGAAAGATCCATCCAGAATCAAGGGTAAATTTTATAAAACTGTAGTAAGACCAACGATGATATATGGTGCTGAATGCTGGCCTGTAAAGAGGAAACATACAAATAAAATAAATATTGCAGAAATGAGGATGCTAAAGTGGATGTGTGGATATATACGAAAGGATAGAATGAGAAATGAGTATATCCGAAAGAAAATTGGTGTTGCACCAATTGAGGATAAACTTAGAGAAAGTCGACTTAGATGGTTTGGACATATAAATCGTAGGCTGATTGAAGCTCCAGTTAGAAAAATTGAGTTATTAGATTTTACTCATGTACAAAGAGGAAGTGGGAGACCAAAGAAGACATGGTAAGAAATTATAAGGAGTGATCTTAGTTACTTAGACTTGGATAAGAATTTGGTAATTGATAGAGCGATTTATGTGGCCAACCCCACCTAGTGGGATTACGGCTTGGTGGTGGTGGTGGTGGTGGTTGTTGTTTTGGTTCATTACGTGCTTCACATGTTACAAAGGTACGGTCAATGGTTTCTTACTATTAAAATTGCTCTAATTTATGTTATCCTTTTGTTTGAAGCCCCAAAACCACATAGGCCAGTCCGAGCGTCTCAACCGCTGCATGGAATGGGTTCTACAAGCTAAAGCTGCACAAAACTTGTAAGGACTTTGATGATTATTCTTTTGAAACTTACCCTTTTTCTTAAGATGGTAGATCGCTATTCATCGATTATGTGATTGCTATCTAATTACTCGATCATTTATCTATTTATCCGCCATCTTGTGTTGCGGTTGTACTCTATTGAGAAAAAAATTAAAAGTGTACCCTTTTTTTTTTCCTAAGATCACCCTCTTTCGAAAAAAAGACGGGGGCGAAAATCTCCAACAAATTCTGAGGGGATCATCTAAAGTTTCTGCAAATAATGACTGGACTGACTGGCTGTCATCATCAATCAACAGGAAAACTAGTTAGAGGAGCAGATGGTCATTGCCCTGAGGCTATAAAAAGTGTTGTGGTTCTAATCTATTGAATAAAAATTAAAACTGTCAATTTGACATAATGAGCATACGTAAGAAAAAGGCACATAAATTTTGTTAAAGGGGTAGTAAGAAAAGGCATAGGTTATAGTTTACCTACAAATGAAAAATAGATCTTAGCTAGAAACACTTCCTGAGGTTATTGGTCTTGGTGGTTATGATGATGATGAATAAAAACACGTAAGATCAGAATAAGAAAACATCACATTATTACAGGAAAAGAAAAAAAAAAAAAAAACTAATGGTTGGTGTTTGTATCAGCATCAGTTGTTTCGTGGCTGATGAAATTGGTGCCATCATAATTGATCACACACATCATTTAAACCTTCCTAAAAGGTGGCAGGTACTGAAGGCCCTGTTTGGCAATAGACTGAAAATCATGGCTAAAATTAGTTATGGTCAAAATCTTAAATTTATTTTAAAAAAACTTAAAAAATAATTTTATATCTCATCTCACACAAATTCCAACATTAAACAATCACTTTATTTCACATCCAACACAATTCTCAATAAATTAATCAACTTTATTTCACATCCTACACAATTTTTAATATAACCAACTTACTTTATTTCACATCATACACATTTTTCAAAAATGGCTAAAAATTCTAACCAGATCTTTTTTTTTTTCTTATTACCAAACAGAGCCGAAGGTACAATTATTTTATCGGCATTTTAAAAGATTTTACAAAAAATCAATGCGAAGAGGTATATTTACTCTCAATTAAAATAACCTTAATGTAGCTAAATGGACAAAAAAAAAAATTAATCATACTGTTTACATGACATTGTATATTGTCTATTTAGAAAAGCAGAAAGAGAATAATGTCTTACACATGCTTTTAACAGTAGACATCTCTGATGGTGGTTGTGTAGATGCTCCCCAAGTGTTGATTGAACTGTCTGGTGAGATTGGCTGAGCTATCGATGATCGTCCCTCTGTAATGCTTCAAAAATTTTAGTTTTAGGATGTGGAAAATAGCTGGTAGATTCTTCTAGTTTGGCTCTATATGTAAATTGATGGCTCTCATGTTCATAATAGTAAATTTAGATTATGAATAGCTGCAAAGTAAGTACTCTGTAAAATAGTCAAAGAGACCTTTCCTCTAGTTTATAAAATGATCCAATTAGACCATGGAATACATGTTATTTTAACATTATGATGCCCAATATAGTTTAGTTTTTCTCAAAGATGAAAGTGATGATTTAGAGGGATTGTTGAGGAACATCGAGATTATTAGACAATGAAATCCATTTTAGTCGGCTTAGCTTTGAGCAGTTAACGTGTTAAATTAGGTTTCATTGACAAATTAGAAGTGCGTTGACCCGCACAAACCATACTAACACAAACCCGGCTACATCTTTCGCCCGTATAAACGCTCAACCCTAGGGCTGTTATCGATCTGATTTCAAGCCGAGTCAATACCAGCACGAAATCGGATCGATCACATTTCGATCGACTCGAAATTGGCTCGAAGTCGATTGGGTTCGATTTTGAGCTGATTTCAAATCATTTTCGAGCAGCTCGAAATAATAAAATCTCAATTTTCTGAGCCGATCTCGAGCCAAGTAGGCTCTACTAGATCCGGCTCGAGATCGGCTCGATTTATAATATATATTATATATATATATATATTATGTATATGTATTATATTTAACATGTATTTTATTTCGAGTCGATTTCAAGCTGGATCGAGTAGAATCTATTCGGCTCAAAATTGGCTCGAAATTATTATCGAGCCAAACTTTTGGCTCATTTAGATCGACTCGATTTCGATTTGATCTAAAATTTATTCAACTTTCAATCGATTTTTGATTTTCAATTCATATTAGGACCCTTGCTCGCCCCTCCGTAAGCCCTACAGAGCTGAGAAGATCAACCGAATCAGTAAGAAATTTGATTTTGTTTCTTTATTTTTCATATTCCTAGGTTTGTGATTCAATAGCATACAAAATATCTATCAAATTTACAAGAATTAAAAAGCATATCAATATGATAGAAAAAAAAAAAAAAAGAGGCTATTAAACTCTCCGTAGAATGATTTTCATTGCAAAAGTGTTGCACGACTCAAAAAAAAACACACTATCGAAAATGTTAAATATAAATAGTTAAAATTCAACATTATAAACCTAACAAGTAACTAAGTATTTCTTCATTTTACGAATAACAGCACGATGAGCAAACCTCTTTAGCGAGAATACTCATGAAAACGAGACACAAATCAGTACCTTCCAATCAACCATAATACCAATGCATCAGTTAAGTCGAACAAAGTGTAACTCAAACATTATAAAAGTCAACAAAACTTCACGACAATATCACACTCCGCAACTAAAGAAGCCTATCAATCCATTACGAATTACATCACGTTGTTTAGCATAAGAAAGACCATCCCACATCCAACTCCGGCACAATTAAAGAAAACCCATTGAGTGCAATACCGTCTGTAAGCCATCTCAGAACCCTCAAACAACAAGGTCTTTCTTTACATCACTTATTACAGTCTCCACATAGCAGCTACCAGCACCTTAACAGCTAACTCTGTTCAGCTATAAATAATACAGATGTTCTTGAATAGATAAAGAAAGCATGAAATATTTTTTCTAGAGTCTCTGCATCTCACAAATAAACAAATGAATCTAAATAAAGACATCTGACTAAGTAAGCTTACTCTTTGGCAAGCAGTACATAGCATTATGAAAAGATCACCACCGGCTGCCATTCGAGAAAAAACAGGCGCAAACAGTTAGGGCTGTAAATGAATTGAGCATTCGATGAACAATTTGATGTTCAATTCAAAAATAATTCGTTTATATTTAGTTCATTAATATCAACAAATAGTTTAAAAAGTTTAAAAAGACAATTTAAGAGCTTAATTGGTAAATGAAAAATTTAAACATAGCATTAGCTCGTTAATATTGATGAACAATTCATATGAAATTTGTAAACATGTTCAATCATAAAGCCCGATGTATTTCTCTTTTAGAAATTTTAGTATATTTTATTTATTAATAAAAAAATAAATTATGATAGTGAATTTGTTATATAAAAGCTTATCTATAGTTTCTTATTCATGAACTCATATATATATAGATGAACTCATATGTGAACACATTAGTGAGATTGTTTACAAACCATATGAATTAAGCTTAAATATGCCTTTATATTTGCGAATCAAGCTTGAGCTCAAGCTCAGCTTTAATAAACGAACTCAATCTAGTTCATTTAGAGCTCCACAGATAGTTATTCATACAATATTGCTAATATCAGAGTGCTCTAGGGCCTGTTTGGTGCTCATATTATTTTGGTCATACAAAAGACCAAAATAATTTTTTCATTATAAAAACTTTAAAATTACGTCTTACATAATTTTCAACATAAAAAATCTATTTTATTTTACATAATACATCATTTTTAATATATCAATCAACTTTATTTTATATTCTATATAATCTTATAACATAATTAATAAATTTTATTCCTCATCATACACGTGTCTTAAGGCAAATTTATAATTTTCATGGATGGCACGACTAAATTGATCTTTTTGCCGAATAAGCTCCTAAAGTAAATTCCCACATGCTCTACATCAGGTAATAGAGGTTAACTCTATAGGTAAGAGAATTGTAATGGCAAAAGCAAAAAGGTGTTTCTAATTAACCTCAACACGATTGTGACATCATTTTAACTTCTCTACAAAGACGACGAGCACATGGAACAAAACCAAGGCAGTTGTTTAGAACTTCGAAGTAAAATCACATAAAGGTGGGGAACACGAACTAAACAAGATTAAGAAAAAGCAGCATTAAACAAATTTAATAAAATTAATCCGTCAGATATTAAGATAATACCAAGAAAATCCTAGATTTTTTTTTTTTTTAAAGTGGCCTAGGCCATTCCAAGAAATCTTTTGGTAAAAAGAAAATCCAGAAAATAAGTACCTGTATGGTCTCTTCACGATCCTGCTTCCTGGATGATTTCTCAGAAGCATTCACTATCTGCACGATAAATAGTAGCTTTTTAAGCAATGCTAATTTTTATAGGAATACGAAGAGTAATGTATCCCAATGTTGAATAATCTCGTCCTATGACAAAAATGTAGCCAGCTATTTTCTGGCAATGCTGACTCACAGTTATTATTCCGCTGATTTTAATAGCCTCAACAGTATTTAATACCAAACTACAAGAGTTACATTAATAGGATGAATATGATAATAATGCTGCTAAGTAGCAAGGCAATCCAAGCAAAACTCTTTCTACATAACTTTTGAGAATCATGCATTCCACATAAAAATCTGAGTACATCTACAAACAACTTGCTAGCTGCTATACTTCCAAAGATAAAACTTATGAATATCACCGCAAGCCCTCTGTTCTCTACATCAGCCTGATGATTCCGCATCATCTCAATATCTGATCTGCATATAAACAAAATCCACAAAAAAGGATACTGAGAGAGAGAGAGAGAGAGAGAGAGAGAGAGAGAGAGTATACTCTTTTATTTGGATAATAATAAAGAATTCAAATTAGAGGGCACCTTTCATGCATCAGTTCATTATCATAATCAAGAAGTCCATTCAAATAAGATCTAAATCTATTCTGTATAAATATATTTAATAAATTTTACTCCTAAAACAATTGAAGCTAATATTTTCTATATGGCACTACTTCCGCATAGGCTATATAACATGTCTTAATTGTACTTCTATTCTCAATTTGTTTAAAAGCTATCAACATGAATCTCAGCATTCTCATTTTCCTAATGTTAAATTATACTGTAGTCAATGTCGTCGTTTTGAAGGTTAAAGCTCTATCAGCCATGTGTTCAAATCCTATACAGTTGAATATCTACTGTGTGCACAAAAAGTTATATCCATCAGCATGCCAAACCTTATATTAGTGGAAGCCTTATTAGCCCTTTTATATACAGTTTAAAGAAATTCATATAGGTTTTTTATACAATTATGTAGATATAAAAAAGAGTCATACCAAAAAATGGTTATAACTAAGAACCAAGACCAAAGGAATAGGCAAAATAAAGAACTTTAACAGCTGAATATGAAATGGTTGAGCTTTGACAAAATATAAGGAATTCTGCACACATGTTAAATAACATTTCTATATTATATTACACTCACCTTCTTCACAAAAAATAATTACTGCATAATATAAATTTTATAAAAAATGCGTGTAGTCTAATATACCAAAATTTATGTTACATGTAAATGTGTCCCTAAAATATAACTGCTCATTCATATGAAAGCAAACAATTCACATCTATGACTAAATATTTATCCCAACAGAGGGATATAAGTTCAAATCAAGTAGATTAAAGGGTAAGTATGAGTCATACTTGAGACTATTGCTCTCTTTGACTAACTGATCTAACTGCAATGAAACTGCAAGCTTCCATGAGAGAATATCTCCAATATCATTGGCCTATATACCACCAATTATATAATAAGTAATGTAAAATTAAACATGAAAGAAACATTAAAAAAAAATTCTGATGTTACATACAAATGCATATCTGCTTCTTTGAATACCATCAATTTCTAATCTGATTTTTTCCAGCAACATATCCTTATCGGCAATATCGTCATCCAGTTCTTTAAATATACGCCCATATCTGCTATTCAATTCATCCAGATATCGTTCTAAGATAGGTAAATTAACATCAAAGGATTGAACTTTCTGCATAAGTATCTTAAGAACAGCATCACCAGGCATCCTTGCAACTTGTGATGGCCTGTTTTCTATTGGATCTGGCACGTTTACTTTCAACACCTCTGTCTTTGTCTTGGGGTTCTCAATTTTTGATTCATGATCAATTCCTGTAATCAACTCTTGGTACACATCATCCACATTTTTTGATTCTTCCACTGAAATATGCGCGACATTTTGTTCTTCAAGTTTATGCCTTTTGCTTTCAACTGAGATCAAATCTTCCAGCATTCTCTCCACTGCATCCACGCCATAAACTTCGAGCACACTCAATGTGCAATAGAACTCAGAACCATAATGACTCAACAGATTAAGTTTCACATAACGTGCCCATTTGGGTTCTGGAAGAATAAATCTTTGTGCATGCCTAACATTTTGAGCAGTGAAATTGCCAAGTTTGACCCAAGTGTCTGTTGGATAAACCAAGCTACTAAGAAGTTCAAAATGTTTCAAGTTAGAAGAATAATGTTCAAAATTTGCAATCTCTAGACTGTCCACTAAGGTTTCCTCGGACAATTCTATGACAACATACTTCTCCTCGATTGAACATGGATTGCGAAGATACTTGTCTTGATCTTTTTCTAAGATATTTGAAGGACCTTTAGCCTCCTTGTTGAAGGCTAGGACTTTTGCACCCTTTACGGCAGAAGCATAATTGTATTCCACTCCACTAGGTTCCATTCGGTGGACGACAGTGCTTGTTTGACATGATGTAGGCTTTCCTTTGCTGGTGAAAGCTTTATTCTTAAACTCGTCTAATCCCGGAGGAGCAACCCTAGATATTCTATCATTTTTTTGTAAAGGTGCTTCAAAATCCTCCTTGGCATTTAAAATGGGGGCTTCAACAACCGAAAGCTCCTCACCTAGAGATGATTGAGCACAAGATCCATGATCATTATCATCATGATCTTCACAACAGTTGACATCATGAATAGAAATAGGAGCTTTTTCCAGAATGTTACAATTGAAAATCACTTTTGCCAATGCTAGATCATCATCAGATTGACTTTCTTTCTTCATCGCAGAAGCATCCTCATGCCTGCTAGTCTCACTAGCCACAAGACCAAGCACGCCTATAAGTATTTTAAGAAAACAAGCTTTTAGCAAAATAAGTTATCACACAAATCATCTAATTCATTTTTAACAGTACCTATGATGAGGAAAGAAAACGTAACCTAAGAAAAAAAAAAAAGAAATTTTACATACATGACACATAAAGCTATCTTATTTACTTATTAGACAATCAAAACATAAATATTACTTTAGAGATACCTTAACATATTAATTAATATTACCTGCTTCACTGTGGTCTCCATAAAATGATCTTGAAATTCTAAATTATATGATTAGGAGATTATAATTTTATTCCATGAAACAATGTTGCTTCTTCAATTATGAAATATTATGTTGGTATTACGTATTGAATTACTGAAATGAAATTACTAATATTTTATATTACTAAGTAATATTCAACATCTATTACTTATTTTTAAAATATTTATGTGAACAAATTATGGCTTGCAGCTAATCCAACCATGATTAACAACTAATTGAACCATAATTAAATCGGGTAAGACAGTGGTGGCGGATGAATACTACAGTGTGAAACAAGTAATATTAATATATTTATGGTATCTCTTGAGTAATATTTATGTTCTAGATGTCTAATAAGTAAATAACATAATTTTATGTGTCATATACGTAATGTCTCAAAAACCTATCTCAACTTCGAGACTGTGAAAGACAAAAGTTATTATAAATAAAGTCTTACATAAAAGGAGAGAATGTTATCATGCAACATTATAAGACTGTACATGCAATGAACTCATACAACTATAGGGCCTAACAAATGCGTGTGACTATTAAACTACAAGGTCTAAGATTTCTACAGCATTACTTAATACAGAAAAAAATTCCTAGATTCAAACTCTTGACCACAATAATGGTCAACTTATCAAATTCATCCAAAGCAGGACGACAGGAACAAGATCAAAAACGAAGTCTCACGGTAATATAATGCTGACAATACATTCAAGAGGGGAATTACACAACCAAATCCAGCTGAAGCAATGCAGAAAGGAAGATCTGACAATTCACTAATTTGAGCAAGAAATGCATATAATGAAGCTAGAACTTGATTATTCAACTGGTAAAATGAAGCATGAGGCAACTAGGCTTTAACAGTTTAGTAGAAGAAATTATAAATCATATGCAGCACAAGGAGTTTTAGTTAAGGCATGCGAGGAGTACAGTAAAAGAGAGAACATGTTATTTAATGATCACAATTATAAGTAGTAGTTTAAAATGAAAACCGCTAACTAATAACCTGGATATACCTTTGTTCAACGAGTAATTATTAGAATAAAGATAATTTTCTTTGCTTCTAGCAATCTACAATTCTATTTAATGACAGCATGCAGGAAGGTTTGCAGAATGAAAAGCCTCATGGATCTGGACAAGCCCTCTCTAGAGATTTAACAGGTCATAAAGAAAAATTTATCAACACAGGCAAGAATTTGATTATAAGGTTTACCTCTGTAGCCATTGCCTTGGATGATCAAGGAATTGAAACCAAAGATAAAGCCCCATGAAAGGAGCAGTAAAGATACTCTATAATCGAAATGTTTCCTACTAGAGATCTCTCTTCTCCGAAGAAGAGCTTTACATGATCTCTGCATTGCTCATTAATCCAGCCCAAAGCTGTAATACATAGCACAGATATATAAACCTCTGCAAAAAAATGAAGAAAAAAGGATATTAAAGTTCCAATCCAAGTACTTCATAGGAATTCATTTGCAAATAAGAGATCATCCACATTTGATTAACCACACTGAGATCGATTTAACACTATCCTCCCTTTTTCATCCAGGTCTGTGAAGTCAATCATCAAACGCAGAAATCTCAATACCTTCAAGAAATTGTAACTAAAATGAAATGGAAAAGAACACCTTGCCATCTTTCTCTAAACAGGTGCTCTTTATAACCAAAATTCCACTCAGCAAAAGAGAAGCAAAAAAAAAACCTAATCTCATTCCCTCACATCCAACAAAGATTGAAATGCTCGTTAGAATCAACAACCACATAATTTAAAAAAAAAAAAAAAGCTAACAATCAAAACCCTAAAACTCAAAAGAGAGAGAAGAAAAATAATTTGCTAAGAATTAAACAGTCTGATAGGCTGATTTTAAGCAATGATTGAACAAGAAGAGGAGGAAAAGAAGGATTAGTGGAAATCAACAATAAAATCAAACAAAGAGAGAGAGAGAGGAAGTCCACACCTGACACCTATCAAAGTTGTCGCGCTCCGCAAGATCAACGCAGCTCGCCGGATCTGAGAAGAATCTCCTCCCAAATCTTTTCTCACCACGGATTCCTCATTTTCAAATTATTTTTTATATAATGATCACTATTCTCACCACTTTTAAAACGCATCGGTGCTTCCATCTCCGATCTCACACAACCTTCCAAGTTATAGGCGGGAGATGCTTCCCTTTTTTTTCAATTTTTGAATTAAAAAATAGTGTTGTTTCTCATTTTATTATAATAGAGATTTTTAAAAAAATGATCATAGAAATTTAAAAATGGCTCTATAATATTTAAACCTTATTTATCAATATGATTATTTTATGGACAATTTAATTTAATTCAAAAAGTAATTCCATTTAGTTCTTTGAAGTAATTCCTAATTACATGTGGTGTCCATAAAAATAAAAATGTGCCATTCGGTTCCCTCTTATCCAAATTTTTCTTTCACGTAAGTCCATTTTAAAAAATTTCATTAAGTTTGATCATTAAGTTATTATTATTTAAGACGTTAAAAACATGTTTAACTATTAAAAATTACTATTATAGGCTATGAGATAGAGAAAAATGAAAAGTTGAAGTTAGCAATTAGAAATACTTCAACATATTTTTGATATTTAAATAAGTATATTTTTTTAAAGCAAGCAAATAATCAAACCAATGCAATGAGAAGGCGGAGCATCCTATATGATCTAAATAAGATCAACTCTGATACCAAACTGATGCATCAAGGAAACAAGACGACCTAAGTATGCAATTAAATGGCACAACCTATGAATATAATCTATGTTGTATGATTTCAAATTTTCAGTTTTTTTTTATCTCGGAAATTTTTAAATTTTAATAAATGAAAATTAAGATTCTATAATATGTCATATGATGTGCATTAGAGGAGATCTAAGAAGCACGGACACTTCTAAGAAGTAGCCGTGGCGGTGTCGGACACGGACACGCCACGGACATGGCGGGACACGTGTCCAATTATTTTAATTTAAAAAAAAAAATTAGGACACGGCTTGACACTTCTAGGACACGGCTGGACACTTCTAGGACACGGCTGAACACTTTTAGGACACTTGCAAGACACTTGGACACGGCTCAATTATTAATTAGTTAAATTTTAATAAAAAGTAAAATTAATTTTTCCAAAAAAAACGGTTCGAATGTTTTGCCCTAGGTTTTCTGCGTGCGTCCTCCCTCTCTCCGTCGCGGTCATCTCACAATCGCTCTCTGGTCGCAGCGCCAGTTCTCGCCAGCAGTCGCCGTTGCAGTCGTCGTCGCCTCTCCCGTCGCCGTTGCAGTCGTCGTCGCCTCTCCCGTCGCAGTATGTTATCAAAATGGATATGGTTGGAGACAAGGGTGTCGAAACTCTCCATAATGAATATTATAGTTTTCATATTTGATTAGTCCTGTTAAATGCATTTAACTTTTTATAATTTTGCTATCACATATATTTGATCAATTTATAGTTTCTTTTATTTTTATTAAAATTCTAGAAAATAAATAATTTTATTTATTTTACGTGTCCTAAAAGTGTCGTGTCTTATTTTTTTTAAAATTGACGTATCCCCGTGTCCGTGTCGTGTCGTGTCCCGTGTCCGTGTCGTATCCGTGCTTCTTAGGAGGAGATTAAACTAAATTAAGCCTAATCATGAAGGCATGCATTTTCACATTAGTTTTCATGAAAAATTTTTACTGAGAATTAGAGACATTCCAGATAAATTCAATAAACTCTCATGTGAGATTGAAATTTACCAAATGTTATGGAGATTTGATCATCATACATAGAAATTAAATACCATACACAAAGGAGTCAATCTAGTAATCATTAAGTAATGGTATCGTTTTCAAAAAAAAAAAAGTAATGGTATCTATATCTAAGCAAGAAGTAGCAAGAAGAAAAATCCAGAAATACTGTATTTTGATCTCAGTTTAAGAGGTTAACTGCGATGGGATTTATCACAATTCTAAGCTCAGTAAAATGTAAGAACTGTATTATCAAAGTAAAATGTAAGAACTGGAACATGAATCTGGACAATAGGAAGTTCAGGAAATTCAAAAAAATAACATAGAAACAGCACATAGTGACACTACTGCAGATTCCTGTTCAACCAAACAAGAAGAATTCATACAGATCGGTTCAGAATTCAGACAACAATAAACAGCAACAAAGGAATAAACATGAGAAAAAGAAACTTAAGATCAATCTGAACCTCAAGCCCTCAGTAATGGCAGCCACATCCCCCTGCCGTTGCTACCGAATCTGAAAGCCCGCGCCACCTTCGCAGAATCAGAGCCTAATCGACGCCACCTGACTCGGATCCAAAGAACAGAAGAACATCAGCTGCAGCCCCCTGCTGAGCCGGCGTCGAATCCGTGACCACCTGCCCGGAGTCGTCTAATCGGAAGAGACACCAACTGTGCACTTCGCTCAGCAACAATATCAACTCATCATCTCCTTACCCAGCTCCATGTAAAGAGGTATATATAGAGAAGGGAAATAGGCGAAACCTCCTCGCAGTTCCGGCCCTCGAACGTGATGGAAAGGTAGGAGATCGTGCTGCACGGAGGAAGATGGCATGGTCCGGCATCGACGAGATCCGCGGAGTTAAAGCGTGCGCGGCATCTGATAGGCGCAGTCAGCAGACGGAGGAAGAAGAAGCGTCTCCGATCAAATTAGGGCTGGCATACATGGCTTGTCGAGAAATTGTAGTTTAGTCTCTCTATTTCTGCCACCTCATACTTAGCCCTAATCCCTTCTAAATTACCCCGTTTTGCCCATTTCAATCAATCCAAATTTAAGTGGACTTACACCTAAGTAAACCTAAACTATATAGAGGAGATATAAATATAATTATAAAATAAATAATAGGTTGATTTTTATTTAAATATAAAAATTATATCAATACGTCAAATAATAGACTAATATGCCCTTGTATTATAAACTTAATGAAATTCATAACACATATGAAAAAAACTTAACTTATAATGAGCCAAATAATACATTTTTATTTTTATAAATTTACATAAAATCAAGAGAGAACTTTAGAAGCCTGAATATAATACTCATTTATGAAAAATAGTTTTGATAAAATATTCAAATTTCACTGTATAAATATATCGATATAGTACTAATTTTGATCATAAAATTGGACGAGCTGAGCATTGAGATCAATTTCAACCTATTCATAAAAATTAATTATATTTTTAATGAGCATACTATATAAAATATTTATTTTTAAATTTTTTTAGAATCAAAACACTATTTATGTTGAACTAAAAAATTTCATATTAAGCACAAAAATTTTCATCATGAACATCATATTTTAGTCAAAAAATAAATAAAATAAAGTTAATATTTTTATTAAAAATTATTAAATATATTAAATAAAATAAAATTTTTATACTAAATTTATTTATAATTATTATTATTATTTTTTAAATTATATCATTTTGGTCCTCACACCAAATAGAATTGTAATTTATTTTCCTAGAAATTTTTAATAATCTCTCAAAATTTAAATACGAGGTTCTATTCTTTTAATTTATATTTCACACATGTTAAACTTATTAGATTGTTTGTAATATTTTTGGTACGTAATTATCCCATATTATTAAATAAAATAAAATAATAAATACTTATAATAATTTTTTTTATAAATTTATTAATTCAGTATAAGAATTAAGATCATGGACTTTTTTTATTAGATTCTCATGAAATTAATAAATATTTAATGATCTTTAATAGAAACTTGAACAATTAGCAATTCAGGTGTAACTCGTTAAGTCAAAAATTTATTTTTGTAATTAGAATTCTCAAATTTTGAAATATGATTTTCGCAAAAAAAAAGTGTTAATGCATCTCTTAATTCAAAAGATTACTTTGAAATGTCTTTCAATAATTAAATTAAACTTAAAAAATATTTATAAATATTTCATATTTTTTATAATCTTAAAATTTAGAGAATTTTGTTACGTTATTACATCCTAAAAAGTAATTATATTTATAGTGTAAATTTGATTTAAAAAAAATATTAATTATGCTTCAAAGTTTTCTATTTTTTAATTTTCTAATAAAAATGATTACTTGCTACAATTCAGATCCTTCTGATTATATTAAGCATTGTTTTTTTTCCTTGCAGTAAATATACTTTTTATTTTTTAAAAAATAAAAAGTATCAAAGCATATTAATTTAAGGGGTATAAGCGGTATTTCGCGAAGGTTGAAAGGAGCCTACCATTATCTTCATTCGAATTATTTTAATGAAAACTATAATGTGTAGTATATATATTTTTATTTGATATAAATGCTGCTTGTTTAATATATATAAATATTATTTTACGTAATATAATATGTTCACACCAAGCAAAGGAATTTATACTTAGCACCAAAATAAATAAAAAAAAGTAAACAATATCGTTATCTTACTTTGTGTGCTGCATAGTGCATGTTAAATCGTCAATAATTGTTTTCCAAATGAGACCATAAAAATTTAGAAATATATTTAGACTATTTAGTAAGAATTAAAAGCAATTTCACCATATATCTATGAACTCTTGTTAATTTAGATCTCGAGTGCACTATATATGTTAATTAATAATAAAATATTAGTTTTGAAGATTTAGCCTTTATTTAGTTAATACCTGTTGTGACAAGAAAACAACTAGAAGGACAAAAGAATTTTTGTTCGTAGAAAACTGGCTTGAACGGAAAAACCACGGCTCCTTTCGAAGAGACTTCAAAGGTTTTCACTAGTGTAAAGCAATGAAAATTATAGTTAATGAGGGAATTGAGAACTTCTTGGAAGAAAAGAGGAAAAAGATCTCTCCTTTCCTGTTACAATGTGATTTTTATACTCTAATCTAATCCGTGAGGTCACTTCAATGGAATGGCTTTATCTCTGATGTCAGACTAGTAATACCAGCTAGGCAGTCACGCCATGACCTCGGCTGCCAGGTGTACGGACAGTACTATCTGGGATGTAGGGAGGATCATAACTCTTAAAAGCAACATGATCTTCTGTACTTCATAAGTTGTCTGTCAATTCGACGTGATTCTTTCGTCTTGGTCTCTTCGGTACTTGCTGTTCGACGTGGTATCTTCCTTGTTCGCCGCTGAAGGCCTGTGACGTCGATGTCATATAAGATTCCACATGTACGCTCCAGATGAAGCGACACGAATCTAGATGTAACAATACCCAAGTTAATTACAACTATTTTTTTTTTAAAATAAAGTAATTTAGGGGGCGTTTGGTTCAATGTTATCTAAAGAAACCAATCGTTTGGTCTAATAATATCTATAAATAATCTTTTATTAGATTATAAAATTATTCGTTAAAAGATGACATCTAAATTACATAACATAATATTAAGATAACAATGAACCAAACGCCCTCTTATAAAATTCTAAATATATCAATCAATGTTATTTAAGGGGTTTGGTCCAATATTATCTTGATATTATATTATATTATCTAGAGAAAATAATTATTTAATTTAATGATATCTATAAATAATTTTTTTATTAGATTATAAAATAATTAGTTAAAAGATGACATCTACGTTAATAACACTAAGATAACAACGAACCAAACGCACCCCCTTAGTATTCTCACAATTATGAAAAAATTGAAAAAAATCTATATTTTTTATGAAAAAATTGAAAAAAAATCTATTATCCAGTTTGTTAAAAATTTAAGATTTTAGTGACTTTTATAAGTAATTAAACTTAATTAATTCTTAACTAAATAGGCACCTAATTAGCCATTTTTTCCGAGATTGTAATTTTCTTATTTGAATTACGAAGCGTTGAGCCAGTCAAACTCAGAACAAACCCCCTCCATCCATCGCCTATATAAACCCTCGGTCAGCACCCCAGACGCCCTCAAAACCCTAGAACTCACAATCCAAGCGAGCATGCCCGCCGCCGCTGTAGTCTCTGGGTCCAGCTCCGCCGAGTTCGATGGCCGGATCACCGTCTACGTCATCCTCTGTGGCGTCATTGCCGCTACCGGAGGCCTGATGTTCGGCTACGACATCGGCATCTCCGGCGGCGTCACCGCCATGGACGACTTCCTCGAGAAATTCTTCCCTCTCGTCTACCGCAGGAAGCGCGAGGCCAAGGAAGACAACTACTGCAAGTACGACAACCAGGGCCTCCAGCTCTTCACCTCCTCCCTCTACCTCGCCGCCCTCGCCGCCAGCTTCGCCGCCTCCAAGACCTGCTCCCGCTACGGCCGCAAGGTCACGATGCAGCTCGCCTCCCTCTTCTTCCTAGCCGGCGTCGCTTTCAACGCCGCCGCCGAAAACCTCGTGATGCTCATCTTCGGCCGCATCCTCCTCGGGTTCGGCGTTGGGTTCGGCAACCAGGCGGTTCCCCTGTTCCTGTCGGAGATTGCCCCGGCCAGGATCCGCGGGGCTCTCAACATCCTCTTCCAGCTCGACGTCACCATCGGCATCCTCGTCGCCAACATCGTCAACTACGCCACCGCGAACATCCACCCGTGGGGCTGGCGGCTCTCCCTCGGCCTCGCCGGCGTCCCCGCGGTCATCCTCTGCGCCGGTTCCCTCGTCATCACGGAGACTCCCGCCAGCCTCATCGAGAGGGGGAAGCTCGACGATGGGCGGGCGACGCTGAGGAAGATCAGGGGGACCGAGAACGTCGACGCCGAGTTCGACGAGATAGTCCGCGCCGGCGAGGCCTCCCGCCGTGTGAAACGGCCTTTTCGCAGCCTCCTGAAGAGACCCAGCCGGCCGCAGCTGGTGATCGCCGTCGCCATGCAGTTCTTCCAGCAGTTCACCGGAATCAACGCGATCATGTTCTACGCGCCTGTTCTCTTCCAAACGATGGGGTTCAAGAACAACGCCTCACTCCTCTCCGCCGTCATCACCGGCGGCGTCAACGTGCTGTCGACGCTGGTGTCCGTCGCCGCGGTGGACCGGGCGGGGAGGAGGTTGCTGCTGCTGGAGGCGTGCGCTCAGATGTTCGTAACCCAGACGGCCATCGGAGGGATTCTGCTGGCGCGTCTAAAGTCGGACAACGAACTTGGGGCGACGGTGGCGGTGTGGGTGGTGGTGCTCGTGTGCTGCTACGTGATGAGCTTCGCGTGGTCGTGGGGCCCGCTGGGGTGGCTGATCCCGAGCGAGACGTTTCCGCTGGAGACGAGGGCGGCGGGGTTCGCGTGCGCGGTGAGCGCCAACATGCTCTTCACGTTCGTGATCGCCCAGGCGTTCCTGTCGATGATGTGCGGGATGAAGGCCGGGATCTTCCTCTTCTTCGCAGGGTGGATAGTCGTCATGGCGGCGTTCGTGGTGTTCCTCTTGCCGGAGACGAAGGGGGTGCCCATCGACGAGATGGCGGAGAGGGTGTGGAGGCAGCACTGGTACTGGAAGCGCTACATGGAGGAAGAAGTTGATTGTCAGGGCTGACAAGATCGAGAACGAAATCAGCGGCTGATCTAAATTTTGGAAATTTATATTTTATTTTAAAAAAAAATTATATTCCTCGGCCTTCTTTATTGTTTGATAAGTCCCTGTTTGCAATTTGCTAAAAAAAAATTATTTTATCTATGATGAAAATTTTAAATTTATTTAAAAAAATTTAAAAATTATTTTTTATATCATTTATACATAAATTTTAATATTAAATAATCATCTTATTTCATATTCAATATAATTTTTAATATAATTAATTAACTTTATTTTATATCATACATATTTATTTAAAAATTTTCATAATTTTTTTTTTATTATTTTTTTTTCTTCAACTAAACTGAGTCTAAATTTCATATCAAAAAGTATATTATTTTTATTTTTTTAAGTAATCACGTGTAGGGCTCGATATGAAAAGCCATATAATTTAGCAAGATTGAGTTGTGATGGGTGGTAATTTTATGTGAGCGAAGTTTCAATATTTCATGAAAGTTATTTATATTTTTTTAAATTTTAAATTAATTTATTTTTTTATTACCTAAAAGTTTACTTGTTTTAAAAAAATCAATTCAATTTAAAACAACTCAATACTTATATAAATATACATGTTATAATTTTTTAAAATATAATTAAAAATTATTACATATTATAATAACTTATATAAATATGATAAAGCTATAAATATCAATATAAGATTCAGGAGTTAATTTGTAATATTATATGCTAATATAATTTATAAGTATCATAAATATTTTTTAAAAAAATATAAAATATAATTAAGCTTCATCAAATTCAAAAACTAATTCAAAACAAAACTTTTTCTGTGTGGTAATAAGAAAAAAAAGAAGTTTTGGTTAGAATATTTAGTCATTTTTGAAAAATATGTATAATATAAAATAAAGTAAGTTGGTTATATTAAAATTTGTGTAGGATGTGAAATAAAGTTATTTGATTTATTGAGAATTGTGTTGGATGTAAAATAAAGTGATTGTTTAATGTTGGAATTTGTGTGAGATGAGATATAAAATAATTTTTTAAGTTTTTTTAAAATAAATTTAAGATTTTAGCGAAGGCTAATTTTAGCCATGATTTTTAGCTCATTGCCAAACAGGGCCTAAATGCACTAAAGAGGTACACTTATCAATTTGAGTTGGGTGAAAATTACAGGTCGATGAGACATACAATCAACTAGTGATAATAAGAATTTTTCTATTTGCAGTGTGAACAAATTGTTTTAAATAATAAATGAATTGAATAAAAAAAATTACTATTTCCTATTATAATTACCTATAAGACTAAGTACAGTATAGTTAAAATATTAGTCAGTTAGAAAACAAAACCCGTTTAAGCCTAAATTACAAAAAAAAAATCAATAATATACATCATAATTAGCAATAAGATCTACTTTGTATGATTTTTTTATGCAAGAGAAGTAGTCAAAATCAGTAAAATTAAATTTTATACAATAAAGATGTAGAAGACCAAGAAGAAAAAGAAGAAAGGAGGAGGAGGAGAAGAAGAAGAAGATATGAAAGAAGAGTAAGAAGAAGAAGATCTAGAAGAAGGGGGAAGAAGAAGAAGAAAGAGGAAGAAAAAGATGTGGAAGAAGAAGAATAAGATTTAGGAGATTCGAC
>KZ451898.1:263392-303604 GCA_002786265.1 Apostasia shenzhenica | reverse complement strand
TTAACTTAAATATGGTTCATAAGAATAAAATCTAACCCCTTTTGTATCTTAAATTAAATCTAATCGTTAAGATGAGCATCTAACGATTAGATTTAAAATATTCTACATAAATAATAGATTTAAATAGTTTTTAACATGTAAGATTTAAGTTAAGGTGCACCGAGTGTTAGATTTTATTCCTATGAACTTTATTTAAGTTAAAACATAACTTAAGTATGGTTTACTTAAATAAAATGTAAGAATTTTTTAACTAGGGTGTGTTGGTTGTAAAATTAAAATAAATAAGTGTGTGTCATGTAATATTTAACTTTAGGGTATCTAATAAGTAAATATTGAAGTTTTTTGTGTCATACGGTTAAAAATCTCTTAAAAAAATTATATGCTAAAGGTTGATTAGTCTGCCGCTAATCTGAAGATTCATTAGTAATATAAATTAAAAAAAGCACTTTATAAGGAAGAAATTAGCTTAAATGTGATAAGATATTGTGAAGTTTTAATCCTAACCACATCGCTGAGGAAGCCTTATAGCATATGCAGATATTGAGAATGAAAAAAATAAAAATTTAAATATTTTTTCATTAAATTTTATATTTTTCATTAAATTAGATTATTACAAAATAAGAAATAAACCTTAAAAATTTAAATTAAATATTTTAAAAATTAAGACTAGATGTAATTTACCCTTTTTTATTTTTTTTAAGTGCTAAATTTATCTCACCTTTGGTGTGCCCTGGGGATTTTCAATTTTGAAGGCATACTCATTTTCCACATACTATGATTTTTTATTTTTACTCAAAAATCTAAGTTTAAAAAATTTTATCCTAAAAATCAGTAAATTTCAGATTAATCTTGATCAAAATTCAAACAAAACAAAAGTCTGGTTAGTTTATCTTTTTTTTTGGATAATTACCTACATGTCATACAATTTAGTTTTATTTATGTCTTACCCATCCATTCTTAGTTAATTATGCTATGCACACTTAAAACATTACAAAATCTTACATACACACGTTTGAGTTAAAACTTAATCAAAATCTTTTTGAAAAAAAAATATTCTGTTAGTAAATCATTAAAATTATATTTTTACTCTTAATGGTATATATTTTTCTCTTCCTCAATCCCACACTAAAGCGTTGATTTGTCCTAAAATTAATTCACATCGCGGATGTCTCCTTTCTTTGTCACCACCTAAACATTAAGATTTTAAGATTTTCACTCAAAATATATTTAAATATTCTTAAAATAATATGATGAACGGCTCAAATTTTTTACAATCTAACTATAATTAGATTATTGAAAAATCATAGTTACTCATTATAATAGAAATAAGTTAAAATATGTGTATGTAAGATTTTATAATATTTTAAGTGTGCATAGCATAATTAACTAAGAATAGATAGGTAATGTATAAATAAAACTAAATTATATGGCATGTAGGTAATTATCTTTTTTTTTTTAGTTATGCCTATTTTTGTCCCCTCACTCTCAACAAATAAAATCTGCATTAATGAGAAAATAACTCCAATAATGATATGATCATAGCAATTATTGAGAAAGTAAATTATTTTTTTTTGATTTTCTTCAGTATATCTCAAATTTTCTCATCCTCTTGAACTCTTGAAATTTTAGAAATTATAATAATAGCACGGTTTGATTAATATAAGTCTCTTTGATATTCAGGTAAGCTTCATTTTCATTCGAAGAACACCATGAAAATGCAAATATTTGCGAAGCAATGAGTTTAAAGCTCAATTTAGAATCGTACTAATTTTAATCGATTCAAAGCAAATTGACGAAGAATCAAAACCTCAGATAAATTTAGGGCAAGGGTTGAATTCTCTTCAAATGCCACTTGCGAAATTCAGCTGCTTCTCTTACTTTCACATGAAGAGCGCGGCAGCAGTACTGCTCTTGGTGCCGGAAATGGAGGGATGAGACAGAACCGGCAGCCCCCAGTGGGAGAAGAAGGCGAAGGTGCGGAAGGATGAGTCCGCCATGGCCGCCGAGTTGAGCAGAGTATCAATATAGAAATCGAAGATCAGCCGCCTTCCTTGGAGCCTCAGCTGCCTGTAGAACCTCCTCATCCAGTGCTTGAATATTCTCCTGGGGCGAGAGAGCCGGAAGGAGAAGACGGAAACCCTCTTCCTCCTCTCCGACCGTCGCCGCCGCGGCCTCTCCGCCTCCGCCTCGCAGTCTTCTGCCTCTGCACGAAAGCGCAGCCGCCGGTAAGCCATTTCCTGCCGCCGTCCAGCTGGCATCACTCGCCGGATATATTCCGTTAGATTGATAGAGAAGAAAGCTTGAGGATATAAATATGAGTGATTTAGAGAGCAGAGAGGAAGGGAAGGAAATCGCAAACGACAAGGAAGCACATGCAGCAAAAAAACGGTGGGTTGCAAACTTGCAATTTTAATTTAAGGGTAAATTACGTTTGGGTCCCTGCGTTTAGGTATAATAACACTCTGGTCCATTTCATCATAATCTTATTTATGTGATATAAAGTTAGTTATTATATTGGAATATGTGAGGGATGTGATATAAGTTAGTTATTATTTTAGTAATATGTGTAGGATGTGATATAAATTTAATTTTTAATATTAAATTTTATGTGTGATATGATATGCCTAGTTAAAATTAAACTAGGTTAATTTTAAACTCCTAGACAAACGGGGCCTAAGTTTTAACATTATATTCCAAATGCCATTTATTTTTTAAATTAGGTACATATAAAATTTATTTTAAATTTAATCTAGTAACATAAAAATTTATATTATAAATTTGTAAATCATAAACAATATGATAGAATTTATTAAATACATCAATAATTTAATTTATAATTTTTAGAAACATGTAATGTCAAATAAGTAATTTTGTAAAATTTAAGTATGATATATAATATTTTATTTTTGATAGTAAAATATATAATTTTTAAGTAATTAAAGTATTATTAATGTAAATTTCTTTTTAATTTTTTATTTTTATAATTATGGGCGATTTTTAAAATATTATAACTTGTAATAAAAAATATGTAAATTATAGCGATTAAATTTAGAAAAATACTTTGTTTGATTGGGTGTTAATTTTAAGTAAGAAAGAAAAAATATTTTATTTTATAAAGTTATTGTGAAAGTATTTATTTTAATATTAAGAGTTATGTAAGATATGAAATAAAGTTGAATTTAAGATTGAAATTTATATTGAATGTGAAATAAAATTAATTTTTAAAATTAAAATATTTATTAAATATGAATAAAATTACTAAAATTTATAATAAAATTAATATTAGTTTTAATTTATAATAAATTTATAATAAAATTAGGGCAGTTATTGATCCGATTTTGAGCCGAGCTAATACCGGTTGATTTCAATCGACTTCAAGCCGATTTCGATTCAATCGAATCTCAATTTTTTTTCGAGCCGATCTTGAGCCGGATAAGCTTGATTCGATTCGGCTCGAGATTGGCTCGGTTTAATATATATATATATATATTATATAACATATATATATATTATATATAATATATATCTATATACATATATTATATATATATTATAATATAAAATATATTTTAATTCGAGTTAATTTCGAGCTGGATCGAGCCGAGCCAACCCAGCTCAAAATCGGCTCGAAATTATTACCGAGCCGAACTTTTGGCTCGTTAATCAGCTCGTTTAAATCGCCTTGATTTTAATTTGATCTAAAATCTATTTAATTTTTGATCGATTTACGATCAATTTTCAATGAACGATTCATATTAACATCCTTAGTTGGGGTTAAGGATCGCTTGTCATTTACATCGGATATTTTTGCGAGGTTTTTATCAAATTTACTAATTTTTCTTCAAAGTTGTTGAGGGTTTTTAATTTATTTTTAGCAAAAAAGGTGACGTGCCCTTTTGTTTTTCTTTTCGACTTCTCCTCCTGTGATCCAATTAGAGGTGAGAATTACCCGAGTTTGAGCCGAGCCAGATGCGGTTCAAACTCAGCTTCAAGTTTGAGCTGACTAGAGTTTTAATCGAGCTAACTTAAACTCTTCTTGAAGTGAAATTTTTTCTTAAAAAAATGACTTTAATAGCATTTTAAATAAGATTAATTATGCCTAATAGATCACCTAATAGATATTATAATCATAATTAACATATATCATTGTGAAAGTAATAAATAATTACAATAAATGATTGAATATATTATTAATATTTTAAAAAAAATAGAAATTGAGCCAATTTGATCCAATCTGACCTTAGCTCATGGCTCAGCTCAATATATCGAGCCGAGCTCGATTCGAGTTAAATATCGATCCGAACATCGAGTGACTATCGATCTTTGGGCCAAACTCTCACCCATAAATCCAATTGTGTGCGGGTAGATCCACCCATGAGCACATCATTTACTCGTATTTTGATATCTTCAATTTTCTTGGTGACCAATGTATAAAAAATATATGATTTGAGGGAATCATGTGATAATTAATTTTTTGGACATGAGTTGTGTTGATTTTTTTGTTCTTAACAATGTTACTATTTTTATGCATCGCCATGACTCATCTATTTGATTTTATCTTTGGTATTCTGATAATATGCATTGATGTAGAATTGATTTTTTCAGTAAAGTTATTTAATTTAAATTTATTGTCTTTGCTGATAGAAGTTTTTTTACTTTAATAATTTTCTCTTCTGGCACAGCTATATAGCTTTTTCGCGACACAAACCACTCTCTCGTAGGCCACGCAGCTGCCCAGCATGTGACTGCATAGAGATAAAAACAGAGCAAAGAACAAGATAGAGTAAAGAGGGAGGAGGAGGCGGGTGATACGGCCGCATTTTATCTTTGGTATCTTAATAATATGCAATGATGTGGAATTGATTTTTTTAGTAAAGTTATTTAATTTAAGTTTATTGTCATTGCCGATAGAAGTTTTTTTACTTTAATATTTTTCTCTTCTCGCACACCCATATAGCTTTTTCGCGATACAAACCACTCTCTCGTAGGCCACGCAACTGCCCAGCATGTGACTCCATAGAGATAAAAACAGAGCAAAGAACGAGATAGAGTAAAGAGGGAGAGTGAGAGAGATAGAGCAGAGAGAGAGAGAGGGAGGAGGAGGAGGCGGGTGGTGCGGCCGCCTGCAAAGGAGGGAGGGAGAGAGGGAGAGTTAAGCGGGAGATTTTATAAAATTTTAATAATAAAAAATTATAAAATAATCGTCTAATAATTATATAAAAATTTAAGTTGATTCGAAATTGAATGGATCTTTGTTAACCAAACTCGATTTGAATTCAAAAGCTTGAACTAAAGTCGAGAATAACTCGCTCAAACACGCCTCAATTATCAGCCTAATTAAACTGATAGCTGCAGCAATAATTGGCCATGTGCACTTTGGCATATAGAAGGCAAGAAATGCACAAAAGTAAATGATAGACAATGATTTGATGAAGCCAAATTTCATTTATAATTAAGCTTGTAAGCATAGTTTTACAGCCTGGACTATGTATCTAATGTGCAGAATCATGTATTATATTCATATCATGATAGGAGCCAATAAATCATTAGCATATCCAGAGAATCATTTCCTGCTAATTTATCAATATATAACTTATATTTTCCATTTGAAACATAAAAAAAAAATCATAAAAAAAAACACGGGACTGCTGCGAGGGGAATCCCGATTACTACGTATTTAGAGAAAGCTCGAAGTGCTCTTGTTCGATCACACCGGATCTCATCTATATATAGCCTGGTCAAAAGTTTGAGAGGGCGGATTGGTTTATTTTGGCCCTCTTTGATGCGAGGGCTAAATCAGGACCAAAATAATACTAATTTAAAAAACAATAATAATAATAATAAATAATAAATTTTAATCATTCTACACAAATTTTAATATAAAAAAAATATTATTTTACTTCACATACTCAATAATTTTTAATAAAAAAACTAATTTTATTTTACATCCTAGATCAAAATACTCGATTCAAGTATTTTGGTCTAGGATGTGAAATAAAGTATATATTTTTATTAAAAATTATTGAGTATGTGAAGTAAAATAATATTTTTTATATTAAATTTGTGTAGAATAATTTAAAATTTTTTATTTATTATTATTATTATTATTATTTTTTAAATTAGTATTACTTTGGTCCTGATTTGGTCCTTGCGCTAAATAGGACATTAAACTTACTTATTGTATTAAAATATATTAAAATTAATGATAATAATATTTTTATGTTTATTTAGTAATGGCAATTCAACATAATTTAAATTTATTGTATTAAAAAAACATAATTTAAATTTCACTCTTTGAATTATTTATTTATTCTCTTCTCTCTCCCATGACCTTGCTCTCTCTTCCTCTTTTTCTATACTCAATGTGTTGGCAATGTTGACGGCCAATAGGGTCGTTGCCCCCCAGTGGAGAGCTTAGAAATTGTGTCGATGCTCATAAGAACTTATAAGTAAATTTTTTAAAAAAGTAAAAACTAAAATAAAATTATAAATTAATATTTATAAATTTACCTATTTAAAAATATAAATACTCAGTGACCAATGGACGGAGTTAATCAAATAAGTCATGTATATGCGAGTAAGATAAATTTAAGATGACATTTAGTTTAATATTATCTTGATATTATGTCATGTTATATATACGTTATAATATCTTGATATTATTTTTTAATTGAAAATTTTATAATTTTTTAGGAAATTATTTAAGGATGTTATCAAGTTAAATAGTTATTTTTTATAGAATATAACATAGCATTAATAATATAATATTAAATTAAATGACAGCTTAATGTACTTTGAAATTAATTATTATATTTTTGGGATAATTAACTATATGGCACACAATTTAGTTTTATTTATGACTTACCCATCTATTCTTAGTTAATTACGCTATGCATACTCAAAATATTACAAAATCTTACATACACACATTTGAGTTAAAACTTAATCAAAATCTATTTTTAAAAAATATTTTGTTAGTAAATCATTAAAATTATATTTTTACTCTTAATGGTACATTTTTTTTTCTCTTCCTCAATACTACAGTAAAGCGCTGATTTGTCTTAAAATCAATTCACATCGTGGATGTCTCCTTCCTTTGCCGCCAACTAAATATTAAGATTTTAGGATTTTCATTCAAAATATATTTAAATATCTTTAAAATAATATGATGAACGACTCAAATTTTTTGTAATCTAACTATAGTTAGATTATTGAAAAATTATAATTACTCATTATAATAAAAATAAATTAAAATGTGTGTATGTAAGATTTTATAATATTTTGAGTGTGCATAGCGTAATTAATTAAGAATGAATGGGTAAAGCATAAATAAAATTAAATTGCGTGACATGTAGGTAATTATCCCTTTTATCTTTTTATGTTAAATTATTCTGTCCATTTGATCATATTAATTTAGTTTACATCAAAATATACAAATTTTTTTAACTTTTCAAATTTACATAAATCCTAAAACTGCTCGTTTGGTTAGCATTTTTTTTTGTTCAACGTACATAAAATTTAAATTATTTTATATTTTATATATTTTTTAATATTAAAATATTTTTTTATTAAATTTAAAAAATAAAAATAATTTTTTTTTGTCTAAAAACAATTGGAATCAAACGCGGCTAAATGCCGAACGTCTGACTGGTAGACCGGTGGTGTGCCCGAACCGAGTAATCAATGCGGGCCATTGACTCGGCGGTCTAACGTGGCCAGCGGCGCGCGCATGCCACCTCCCCCCCTCCTCGTCGCCTCCGCCCCTGCTTCCTTCCCCCTCCGAATTTTCACCGTCTGTGATCCTGTATCACATTCTGTCGCTTGGACATTCTGATCGGAGAGACAGGAATGGCGGCGGTTTCCAGCCTTGGGCCGACGACTTGCCGGGGCGAGCGCAGGGGTAAGGCGGTTGTCCCGTCGCAGAAGAAAGTTGGGATCTCGACCGTAGTTGCTGTCGATCGTCGGAATATTTCAAGGGCTCTGCGGTATTGTGAGGTCAGATCCTGTAACTTCTCCGGTTCAACGTTTCTGGGTTCTTGTTCCTATTTTCGGACTGGATACGCGATCTGTGTTTCTGCGTTTCACTTACGATTTTTCTCGGGGTCATCCGTTTCTTTACATTGTGTCTATTTGCTTGGTTCTTGCTCTGTCGTCCAGGCGCCTCTTCCTGCTGTTAAATGCCTGCCGACATGAATAACGTGCCATTTGTCACTGTTGCTTTGAATTGGCGGTGCTTCGATCGCTGCATGGGTTGCTATGCCTGGATTGCGACCCTATCGTCCTTATCGCCTCTGATAAGATTTAGGCTTTATCTACATTTTGATTAGTTAAGTTTTTCAAGAGAATAAGCACTTAGGGCCTGTTTGATTGACCGCTTCAAGCGGATGAAGCCGATTTAATAAAATTAATTAGTCAAATAATTTTGATTCATCTCATAATTAATTAGAAGCGTGAAACGACTTCAAAACCACGAAGCCGAAACTACCGAAAACGTGGTTTCAGACGATTGCTTCTTCTTTTTTCTCAAATTTTTAGAAAAGCATATCTGGGGATAAATTTGGTATTTCTCTCAAGGCTAAAATTAAGTGATAATTAAATATGATAAATTCAAAATTTAAAGAATAATAACACATCATCTTTTGACTTATAACCACAGCCCTTAAATATCTCAAATTTTGATATATATCCTCATTAATAATATTCAAATAAATTATGAAATTTTGAATAAATATTTTTTATTTACTTTTATTATAAATTATATGTATTTTTATTATTTTTGAGACTTCATTGTGAGATAAAGTGGTTTCTAAATTAACTTTCATCCAAACAAAAATAAATTAAAATAGATTCAAAACTAGTTTCAAGCTATATTTCATCCAAACAAAATTTAAGTTTAAAACTGCTTCACTTATCTGAATCCACTTCAAACTTTGAATCCGATTCTATTTATTTTGACCCTGAATCCGCTGTCAAACGAGCCCTTAGAGCCCGTTTGGATCGGGGGTAAGATAGGCTAACCCGGGGTAGCTTTCCCCATTAATAACTTACCCTCGTTGGGGTAAGGGATTTAATGTGATTTTCTGTTTGGATAATAACCTGAGTTAACTTGAATAAACATAAATTCTGTTTGACAAATTAATAGCTTAACCCAGGATTGTAAACAAAAGAAATGACGAAAATAAAAGAGTTACATTTCAAATTTATAATATAATCAGTAAATATAAAAATAACAAACTTCCAACAACATGACAATTTATAGTTTGTTATACAATCACAAAAATAGTACAATCCTCAACACGAGAAATTAAAAAAAATGAAGTTGCTAGTGTTCATTCAACCCAACGTTCTCGTACAAGTAATCATCACCATCATCATCATCGATTCATTGATCCATATAACAAACATATTATAGGTAATAATGACATAATAATTAGTGCTTTGTCTATATAATAAAGGTATAATACAAAATACTTTGACTTATTCACAACCGTTCAATGATGCCTGATCGGATAATATCCCCTCTTTGTTGTTCGCTTGTGGATATATGAGTTGTTGGATCTTCATCTTCCGCGTCATCATCCAAACTTTCATCATGGTCTGTGTCAGCCTCACGCATATTGAACTATGTATTATGATCATAATGCCTGCTAATATAGTTATGCAATATACAACATACAAGTACAATATCTGCTTGTATATTAAAGGGGAATGATTTCATATCTGTTAGCACTTTAAACCGTTTCTTTAATATATCAAATGTGCGCTAACTGTATTTCTGAGCTGAGCATGTCTGTGATTGTATAGGTCCTGCGGAGACTCATATCTTCGATGTGTACGATTACGAAAACTACTCAAATGATACCGAACTCAACGTATTGGTGCCAAAAACTTGTCGTCAGAATCAAACAAATACATCTTTCCTGATGCATTCAAAAAATGATAAATAAACATTATAGGGTAAAGGAATAAACAAAAGTTTAACTTAGCTTACCTTGTGGTACTGAAAAACCATCGTGTTCGATTGCTCATTTAAGAACACGCATGTCAGCAGCCGATCATTTTCACCCAATCGCAATAAATGCAAATTGTCGATCAAAAGAGACACTAGCCATAACATTTTGTGATATGAAATCTTTTCTGTTTCTATATCAATTTTGCTTACAAATAGGAACTATTGCAGGAACATGTGTCCCATCAATAACATCAAACATATCTTTAAAATATGAATAAAAATGTGAGTTATTTCGAATATGAGGATGACACAGGCTGCTTGCTTCTGGAAGTACAATGAAATCATCCCTTAATGCTAGTACACCTTGCAGGACTTGTTTAAAATTTCGACTAACTGTCTTTAGTGTGTTGGAAAAATTCACAGACACCGCGATAGTTATCTGCTTGCGCCATGACTCTCATAAAAATAGCTAATTGTTCTGCAGCTGGCATAAAAGGAGTGTCTCTTAGAACACTGCGGTCCACTAACATGTCTCTCAATCCTTTGAAAGCTTGCGAAGACATATGAAAATAATTATATGCTCAGATATCATGACCTTTCAAGATCTCATGAACATACAAATTACTAGGATACGGTCTATCGTACATAACTTGAGGGACTCTTGAACTTGATTGATCTAATTCGACAAATTCATGAATAGTTTCTAATAATGTTGTCTTTTCATGTAGTCTTGTTATGACGTTTGCAACTTCATTACCATAAAACTGACAAATATCCATCTGTAACGTAATGTCAAAAAAGTAACATTTAATGATAAAATTTATGATGCACTTATTCTTGATTATCCAAACACTAACAAACTTTATTACTTCAACAAAATACATCAGTAATAATTCGAATTATGATTACATGATAACCACACAATATTACTTTCACTAATAGTACAACCGAATCAAAGTTATTTCTGGCAATATCATGATAACATGAAAAAAAGCTATATTTGAGGGGGAGGATCAAACGATGGGTTCGATCTGTTAGTCCAAATTGAGCATGTCACATAACCGTTACTGCAATCCATGTTTCTAAGCGGGACCCATCTAATATCATAAACACTTTGATATTGTTAGGAGTTTCTTTAAATACATCTATCAATGCACAAAGTGCAGTATCCGTTAGATTTTGCATAAATGCTAACTTCTCCATAGCATTCTTCACAGTGTACGACATTGCACGTTGCATTGCCTGCAAAGCAATATTTATTTTGTTCTTTGCTTCATTCAACAATGACTCTGCGTCTTCTTTAGTAAAATTTTTTCTTCGTCGCCTAGGTTGCTGAGAAGTTTTAGCAGCACGTTTACCTCCACTTGAAGAAAAATATTCGCATGTTACGTCATTACCTTCAACGAAAATGTAGTTCTCAGCAAAACTTGAACCTTCTTCATAACCCAAATTCTGGATATCATCATTATTCTCATTTTCGTGAACATTACACTCCATCTTCGGAGAATCGCCCGTTGAGACGTTGTTTATAGAGGACCTTGTGATTTTCTAATGCATAAGTATTCTTGACTAAGTCGCCAACTACTTCGTAATGCTTGAAAAGTTTCCTCCTTAACAATTCATATTCAGGGTGAATCTACAAAAAGTAAAATTATAAATTGAAAGAATAGAAAAGTCTAATTGTCAAAAATGACAGTTGTTTATCACACCTGAAGAATTTCATCACATAAATCGTCTATGGCATCTGGTATGTTCTTAATCGAATCCTAGCCCCATCCACTCCGCCCTACGAGTTCTTGATATTTTCGATATTCCTTTTTCAAAGTTTTCCATGAATCTTTAAGTTATTGCACTGTTTTTGTAGTACCCAACTCGGTGTTGTAGGCTTTATATATTTCAGTCTATGCCAATGATGTTGGATTCCCATTGACGACATTTCCATTATTGTGTTTATCAGAAATTAGTACAATTAAGACATCTCTCTCTTGATCAGAATAATTTGAATTTCTTATTTTCCTACCCACTCTTGGATTTAAATAATTCGTTTGAGTAATTTCATTCGTAGGTTGGACCATTTCATCAGTAGACATGGTTGATGAGGATTTCCTAATTGATAGCTTCTTTTGACTCATGCATCGAAATCTGAAGTTCATATTACCTAATATAAATAAGAGAAAAATATAATCGTGACTAGTAAACAATACATTCTTGTGTTAGAAGGTCATAAATAGAGCGCATCATTGCTTCTGCACTAAGTATATCTTTAAATGAGTGTAGAATTGTGTCTATCAATTAAAATACCTTTGACTGACAAAGAAGCATAACATTTTTATGTTCACCTCTTGACCATAATACTAAGGGTAGTTGACATCATAACCTCAAATCATATTATAGATTTGTCAAAGCACAGTATCTGATTTCATAAGTGTAGTGTTTATGAAGAATTCATCATTGCCCATATTTCAAAAGAATCACAATTGCAAGCGCAGTATCTGATTTCATAAGTGTAGTATCTATTTGTATAAGTAATATGGCTTAAGTATAGTATTTGAGGACATAATATTACAAGGAGGCACACGTAAGATGAGCTATGAAAATTCAACAATAAATAGAGAACCAAGCACACAAGCAATTGAAAAAACAGCCAAATCACAATAGATATTTAATGGAATAATGTAGTGAAGATAAGAATAAAAATATAAATAATGGCATAATAATAACATAGCATGCATTATAGAGTAAGATGACAATGAAATGAGTAACATGGGCTATATAAAACAAAATTCAGCTCATAAGCATGTTAACATGACTATGGATTATAGAAAATACATCAATAATAACAAGATGATAAGCATTATAAGGCAATATGGTAATGAGAATGGTAATATGGGTTTCATGAAACAAATCCAGCTCATCACAATGCACAATTGGCCCTCAGGAAAATTTCTGAGAAGTAAACAACCACAATTTCAAAGAAAATTCAACAAGAAGTTACTAAGAACAAATAAAAAAAAATTCAAGAGCATGTTAACCCTCTCAGATCTTAGCCTCAACTTCAGATATTTTTTTTTTTGAATTAGCATAATAAATCTAAGGTTTCTAACTTGCTAGATGATGCGAAATTGAGGAGATTAAATTAGGATTTCCTTTAATTACACAAATTTGCATCTTCACATAAACTTCCATGATAATTCTCAAAATATTTGCAATGTTCTATGGAATTCCAGTGAACTCATGCAATCGAGATAATATTTATATCAAGTTCTAAGGAAAGTTGTTCATTTACAAAGAAACTTAATTAAGTTTAAACATTGAAAAAAATTTCATAGAACTGTCAATGTAATGATAAAAGAGCGTGAAATTCAGCAGCTAATTTACCGAAAGCGGTAAACAAGGTCTAATTGCCGAAACAGTGAGCAAAGCTAACTGCAGCAAATATTTCAGGCACAAATATGGTCCAAACGGAAAACTGTTTTCATCACAGGATTTACGGAGGAAATAAAGAAACAATGATAATATTGCAAATCAACTAGGAATAATGAAGATAAACACTGTAGAAGCAAGAGAAAATAGAGAAAGCACAAGCCTAATTGAAGATCTAATCATCTATTGCAACGTCAAACCTCTTAGTTAAACGTGATAGAACTCAGATCTGGAATTAGGGCAGACAGGATTCACCGCATCAAAGGAGGAAACAGATAAAGGTGATAGAACATAGATCTAGAATTAGGGCAGGCGGAATCCACCGCATCAAAGGAGGGAAACATTTACCTGATTTCATCGCAGAGAAAACCGGCAGGGCTTACCGTCACCAACCCAGAAGCTTGCTGCTGCCGGAGAGGCACTAAGCCGGCTTGCGTTTCAAAGCGGAAGACCGCGCCTGACGCCGCGCCTGAAGAATCCATCAACCGCTTGCGAAGGCGTCGCGCGTGAGAGACTCCGCCATCTCCGCCATTACCGCAGCATCGCGCATGGAGCAACTAAACCCCGGGGTAGGCGGGTTAAGGGAATCCCATTGGGTTTGTTAACCCAGGTTTAAGAAAACGCGTTTTTGAGCATTTGGTGGGTTAACTGGGTTAACTTAAGATAACCCAGCTAACCCACCTATACCAAACGGGCCCTTAGATTCTTGGATATGTAAGAAATAAGCCATGGAAAGGTTCCCACCTCATAGGAGACCTTCTCTATTGATTGAACCTTTTGAATAGTGGACCAAATTATTTTCGAAGGTTAGAGCTTTAAGTATTCATATATTGTTGCATCGGGACATAAACTTCAAATATGGGCCTTACATGTGGCACGAGTGACTAAGGCAAGAGTAGGCAGTTAACTTTCTCAAAGGTGCAAACTCGAACTGCGGTTGTTGAAAGGTCTAGTTTAAACTCGAACTGCAATTATTGTATAACTATCATCTCTTCTGCCATCACTATTTAGGTCTTTCGACGTGGTCACTAGTTGTTGTCTTGGTTTTCTATTCTCACGGTTTTCACCTAACTACTTACTTACCTTTTAGCTAATTATTTGATTTGTTCTATCAGTCATTTAATAATCTTCTATGTATTTGGTTGAAACATTTTGTTAGTTTTACTTTTGGCCCTTGAGTATTGCTACAAAACTTTTGGATGAGGCAGGGTCTTTTGATTCTATATACTAATTTTCTTGGAAAATAAAAAGAAATATTAATTTGAGGTTCTTGTTGGCTGTTTTTCCCAATATTCTTACTTAATTGTGCATGCTCAAGTTTTACCACTTACATTCACTTTGGTACTTGCTTAAGCTCTGTTTATATATATCTTTTAATTTTTTGTCTAGGCTTTAGCTCAACTTAAGTATGTTTGGGCTTGTTCAGGGTAAACACTTTGATCTAGGAATTTGTTTCTTATCTTTTATTCAATCTGTGTGATTTCTTTATATTTTCAACCATGAAAACATTTGAGTGGTGCCAAACTTCTGATCAAGCTCATTGAAGCGCGGACAAACTGTAGTTCTTGTTTGGAGGTGTCAGTTCAGATTGTTTGATGGCTTGAGTTGGCAAATTGCATGGAATTGGCAGCCAAAATGTGGTTTCTACTCGTTCATTTGGAGGTGTCAGTTCAGATTGTTTGATGGCTTGAGTTGGCAAATTGCATGGAATTGGCAGCCAAAATGTGGTTTCTACTCGTTCATTTGGGTCTTTCTTCAAAATATGCTGGTCTATTCCTCATGAAGTTTTTTAAAGTGTTACTTTGTTTCATGTGTCTTCGAAGAGAAAGAATTGAGGGTTTCATTTTCCCAGAATCAATGACAAGTTCAACATATGCACTTACAACAACGGCATCAGTTACACATACTTACAGACAAATGAACTATCACTTAGGTTAACCTGGTCTTAGTGTACTTAAAGGAACCAAGTACCAAAAAGGGATTCTCCTGAACAGATTTGATTTATTATGATGCCATTTTGTATTAAGTGGATAGATTATCTGTATCAGTATTCTGCAATGATCTTGTTTTGATTTATTATGGTTTACAGTTGTAATTCCATGCTTATCCTTTATGTAAAGCACTTGCTTTTGGCAGGGCAAGGCACTTTATATGGGCCAAATATTTCCGGCATTCTCAAAGAAAAAATCTTCTGGAGCTCATCCTTGCCTTTGTATTCAAACAGTTTTAGTAGGTGAGAGAGTTATTCATTACCAAGATGCTGACAAACTTGCAGGAGTGCTGGTAATTAATACTTTCATTTGTTAATTTATTCAGAATTCATATCATTTGTTTGAATTTTCTAGATAGTAGTAATTCTATGTAGATGCTTTCTGTTGAAATTTGATGGCATTTCTCTCCTTTTTATTTGCAGGCTTATGATTTGGTTCAAGGAGGTCTTGTATGTTCTTTTTCTCTTTGAAACCCAGATATTTCATTTGCTTCCTTTTTTAATAGTACATAGACTTGCCTTAGATCAAGCTTGCTCCACAGTTTTGGTTGTGCTTGAAATTATTTGCCTTCATTTTGTAACCATTGGCTTATATTTTAAGGATTTACATAGTTTCTTATTCTTTTCCTTTTATGATTATTGCACATAAACTTATACATATGAGCTATATATATATATATATATATATGTATGTATGTATGTATGTATGTACACACACACACACACTCATGGCTATTTTTACACCCGTTCTGCATTGTATGCCAATGGACTTCCTTCTATGTTTGAAGGTGCGGTTGATGTCAGGAGGGAGGGATGGATAAGTGCAGAAACGTAATATTATCTAATCCCTAGTAAATTATTTCCATAACATATGTTCAACTAACTAAACGGTTTCTGATGTTATTCTTATCTGTTTTATGGGAGGTGTGCATATAATATGCTTCAAGTGTTCTGTATGTAAATAGGCTTGTTTTTCGGATCATGTAAGTAAATTGCCCTTTGTCCTTTCCAGTATAACATAATAACTTGAGAAGTGGCATGAAGTGATGGGATAGTTCCAAACCTTTTACTGTAAAGGTAAAGAATTTGAGCTCATGTTGTGTAATTGAAAATAGGGTGGGAGGGATTAGCGTTTTAAAAATATGAATGGCATGGCTGGTAAATTGGCAGAAGTGTAGAAAGGGATTATTCTTTGATTCCTGACGGATTCTTGCAGCAGCTAACTACAGGGTGCCAGATGCAATACTTACGTGTTTTAGGTGTGGTGGAGTAAATAATGGGTTTTAGGTGTTAAATATATAAATGGACATGTTTTTCTGTCATGTAGGTTAATAACGTAAAACACGGATAGCCACATCAATAGAATATTCTTTTTCAATATTGTTATATTTCATAAGATGAAAGGAAAAAACATAATAGCCACATCAATAGTATGCAGTGGTGGAGACACCTTTCAAGACCTTCAATTATAGGGCTAAAGAGTTTGAGCATACTGTTTAACTGAAAATGAGCTTGAAAAGTGAAAAAATGATCTTTGCAGAGATTTTTGATAGTGGTATTCTTCTTTGTTTTTGATATGTTAGATTGTGCTCTTTGTTTATAATTTTATTGGACTATGTTTATTATTTGGTTTTGTAGATTCATTTGAAGTTGTGCAATACCTACCCTTTCCCACATTATACTCTTTTATGGAGTAATGGGAGATCCTTTGGGCAAGAGAAAGGTCCTCTTTTCCTTCCATCAATAATAAAAGAACATTCCTCCCTCTTGTGTGCCCCCTGGATTTTTGCATGTGTTTCCCACCTTTGAGAGAACATTTGTTTGTGTTTGATAAAGTTCCCCAAAAGTGCTTTTGATGTGGGATGTATATGCAATTTTAAAGGAATTTTACGCACATATCACACAAATCTTGCTATATTACATTGCACACATCATCTTCACAAAGAAATAACTGTCATATAATGTAACTTTTGCAAAAAGGATGTGTAATTTCATTTACTAAGATTTGTATGATATGTAATCAATGATATAAACTAACATTATCTAAAATAGAAGCAAATAATTTTAATTTAATTGTGATTGGAGGAAGAGAGTAGAAAAATATTGAGGAAGATGCTTCAAATCTCGTATTTTAACAAATTTAAAAGACATACTTAGATTGGATAGATGGTAAATAAGAATTTATTTGTTGATTTATAGCGGGAATTTAAATTCTATAAATCAAAGATGAGATTGGGAACTTAAATTGGGTTCTATCAAAGACTAAATGCTGGTAGTAAATTTTCTTAGATTAATGTGGGATCTCTGCAATTGAATAATTGTGATAGGAATTTGTTCTAAGTCCAAGTCAAATAACTAATGATTAATGAAATTCTATAAAAAATATTATCTTTAATAAGGATCTGAGGCTTGGCATATGCTTACTTAAAACTTAAAAGTGCAGCTAATATCGTTATATAATAGGTGATCTTTTTCTATGTAAATAATGTTCTAAAAGCATTCTACCAATCAATTAATTGCTCACGAGCTCCATGTTTGGGCTTTGCTATTCCATTGCAAAGTGGAAGTTTATCCATATGTACTGGCTGATATCCACGGGCAGTAGCGAAGTGGATACATGCCATTTTCAAAATATCTCTTGGAGCAACGGAAACACCCTTGAGCAACTTTTGACAAAGACGATAAGGACGGCAATGGAAGACAATGGCATTTGTAATTGTTTAGGTTTGGCAATTAAGATAGCAACCTTCAAGCTTCGTCTTGAAATTTAATGAAGCTGTGATCAAATTTGTTGATCATAATGGCAAATTTTGAAAATTCTTGAATTAATAAAATAAACTAAGCATTGTCACCTTAGGCCTTAGCTTTTTTCCTTCCAGTGTATAAATTAATCAAATTCCATGAACCAAATGGGCTATTTTTTTTCATTCTTTTGATTGATTAATATTTATGTACTCTAATCTTATTAATAGGAAAATCCTTAATTTGATGTGTAGTTGTTAAATTACATATGCAGTTGAACTCACTAGGAGATATGACAAAGCCTTGACATTCACTGCGTAAGCCTCTTCTCCTCATCGTTAGTTTCAAGAAATAGAAACCATTAGGAATAATGCCTTAATCTAGTTTTGTGGGAATGACATATTTCTACCTAATGATATCCCAAAGTTCAATGTTAATTCCTTTATTGATGTAGATCCTTCTCTTTCAATGGTTGTAGTGTTAATCTTTGATGAGAGGGGATGATTCACCATAGTCCTTCAGAGATTTCACCATCCAGCATGTGCAATGGGAAATCCATGGATCATCTTTGGGATGTTAATCCATCTAAAAAGAGTTAGGTTTTTATCCCACTTTTTGGCATGAAAGGGTTCTGAAGGGGTTGAGTAAATTATTCATTTTTCTAGATAAATTAGGTTAAAAGTAATTTAATGATGTACATTAATTTATAGAAGTTTTAATGAATAAGCAGGTTTAGGGACAATTAAAGATTAAAAGATTGAAGTGCAGGGAGGTCAAGTACTGTGCAAAACTAAATCAGTTGAAGAACTTAATTGCACAAAGTTGGCCAGCTGAATTGACTTGTCAGACTGTCCATTCATGTTAGTTGAATGGCTTTGTTTGAGCTAGTCAAGTGCAGCACAATCAATGATCACCAGAGTTAAAATTGAAATAATGAGAGCATCAGACAAGTTTAAACAAAAACAAAACAAACTATGAAATATAACAAGGGTCTATTTGACGTTGTTGTCCTGTATGAAAATGTGCTGTGTATAACTATATAAAAAAGTATTGGATAAAGTTGTTTTTTTGTTTGATATGCAACTGTTAAAAGTTGCTGTGAAAAGTAAAATTATTTGGTAAAAATTGCTGTGTTGTATAGCAAATTAATATTTTTGACATGATTATATAAATATATGACCATTTTTAAATATATTTTATATAATCAATAGATAAATATATATACAATACATTTCATTATATGTATGTTATTTTAAAAAGGAAATTACAAGTATATTGTAGTCAGATTTTGAAATATATATGAACAAATTAGTAGTTATCTTTACACTAAACATTCTTTAACCGAGTCATTCCAAAACCCGTAAAAACCTTAAAACAAGTTTTGGCGTTCATGCTTAACTCATTAAAACCTTTCTAAGGTTCAAAGTTCAATCCACAGACAACTCCTAAAACCCTAGGAGTAACGCTCCACACGAGAGAGAAAAACAAAAGTAATACCTAAAAGAAGAAGAATCTTTGGAAGTTCTTTGAGAAGGCTATTTGTTTTTTTCAAAAAATTATTTTGGAAACCTTCGAAGTAGCTATACTCAGATTTTGGTTCACCCTCCAAAGAGGAAATTCTCTTTGAAAAAGGATTGCAAGTAAGAAGGTATTAACGCTAGAGAGCTAGAAGAGAGAGTAAGTGCTTGAGACTCCTGCACTTAGGAAAATTTGCTAGTGAAAGTGTCCTTGTCCAATATGGTCTGGCATGTGCTAATATGGTGGAGAATAGCAATTTTAGTTTTTAGCAAATTGAGGCATTTGTTGCTGTCTATTCTAATATATTATATACTTTCCATCTTTAAAATTTCAAATTTCTTCCTAATTGTAAGTTTTGGTTAAACATCTGTCACAGAAATTTGATATTAAACATAGCAGTGCAAGTAAACTTTTAAAATAAATGCTCAACCAGTGTTAAATTTCAAATAAATGCTCAAGCAGTGTTAAATTTCAAATAAATGATGCAGTATTTGAGCTCGAAACTTAGAATATGATCTTTAGTTGTCTAGCTTTTTCCTGTCTTCTGAAAAGAGTTATATGACTCCTGAAAAGTAAGCTTTTCCTGCCTTCAATAAGCTTTTTGTATTTCTTCTCCCTATCGAGCCACACCTCTACCATGCACTAACAAGGAATTTTTTTCTTAATCAACTGACTTTCAATTCTCTCCCTCCCTATAGACCACCTCCACATCATGGAATATCATGTACTCATCGTAGTCTCGCTTTTCTTTTCCCTCCAATCATCCCACAATTATTCAGAGCAGGTTTTGCTGTGTCATTAGAAGCAGCAAAATATTATGGTAGAAAAAGGGAAATGAGATGTAATCTCCAGTGTGCAAAGTTGCATATGCAAACAATCAGTAGTTATGACATCCGTAGAGGTTGTTTCATTACTTAAACTTGAAGGACAAACTTGTTCATTTATTTTAGCTTACTTCTACGGTCAGCATGGCTTCTACTGTCAGCAATTGGTTGTAACATTTACTTTTGATATTTAAAAATGACTAGTTATGTTTGGGTTTAATCTGATGACTGATCAGTATAACAGTTTTCCAAATTTTCTTTACTGCAGGTTCGCTGGAATTCTATGGCTGACAAATCTGTACCTGATCCGCCAACTGCTGTTTTCCTCCATGGGATTCTTGGTGGCAGGAAGAACTGGGGTAAGCGAATCTGTCATTCTTACATTTTCCTGAACAGATGGCACTGTAAGTTCAGCCATATTTCTTAAATATTGTTTAACAATCATGTTTAATTTCTACACTGACGATTATAAACTCATGGAGTGAGGCTTGTCCTAATGATTCTTTTTGGGATGTTTTGTTTAGTATCCCCGTCTTAATTTCAAGCTAGGAAACCAGACGGAGTTTCAGTAGACTTCAGAGCAGTTTTTCATATTTGTTTCTCATGTGACTTGTCCTAATGATTCTGTTTGGGGGTTTTATGTAGTATCCCCCCTTTGCAAGCTAGGAAACCAGAAGAAACTTTTTCTGGACCTTAGAATATTGTCATATTTGTTTCTCATGTTGTTTCAAGTCCCTCAAATTATTCTTCCCTGTATAGACAAAACTTTATTTTTTTTTGTCTATCTTGCTGCGGCAGCTTTGAATGAGATACATTTCTAATCTGCACTAGTATGTTGTTTGTATGCCTTTTGAAGTTCCTGTCTCTTCACCAAATTGAGTTAAAAGCTTTAACTTCTTTTTTAATGAAGAATGTGGTGTCCTCCAGCTCATGACAGGTAATTTATGTTGAGATGAAATTATTTTTCTATAATTTCAACCGTATTTTTTTTTGTAAAATAGTAGGTGCGTACAATAAGGAAATAGGTAATGAACATAATATTCTCTTTTCTAAATTTAAGAAGTCACTATAAGGAAATAAATACCATGAGAATATGTGAGGAGTAGTTTAGGAATACTTTTGAAACTTCTAAAATATTCTTTAGCACTCTCCTTTAAATTGGAACATATATATCAAATTGTTCAACTTGCCACTAAGAACATAAAACGAAGAATTCCCTAAAGCCTCAATAAAGCTATCGGCTTGTTGATCCTTGATTTGATACGTGGTGTGATAGTTTTTCTTGATAACACAACTTACTTCATGAAGCGATAGTCAATCTCAATTTCTTTATTGTGCTTTTGAAATACTAGATTATTGGCAATGCTGATAGCTGCCCTATTGTCACTCATCATTATTGTCTGCTCAGTATGTAAATCTAACTCATTTAACAACTTTTTGATTCACATCATCTCACTAGTAGAATTAACCATCTCCTTGTATTTGGATTCTACACTAGACCTTGACACAATATTTTGCTTTTGCTTTTCCATGTCACTAGATTTTCTCTCACACAAATATAATATTCCGTTGTGGATCTTTTATCATCATGATGACCATACCATTTTGAGGGAATTTTCTTGTATATCATACTCTTTTCCAGGACTCATTTTGATATACTTTAGTATCATGAAAACATCTTCCAAATGATTTTATTTGAGGCTCTACATATACTGGCTTGCCACACTACCATAGAAACAATACTAGGTATTGTCACAATTAAGTAAATTGGCTCTCCTACCAATCTTTTGAATGGTTTATCCATCATTAGTTATAGAATAAGCATGCATTGATGTCTCTAGAAGATTTCACCTATGGAGTCCATTTTGCTCAAGTTTATTGCATATTTTCTCTATGAGAGTGCAACACTTCTTTTACTGTAGGTAATTTCAATCCCTAAGAAATATTTTGGACGATTCAAGTCCTTAGTAACAAAGTAGTTTTGAAGGTGTTGCTTCACATCAAGTATCCTTTTTGATCACTTCCAGTGAGAAGTTTTTCATGTATACAATACCTGAACTAGAAGATGTATGTATTGCAATGATAGAATGATTGACAGTACTCTGAAGTCCAACCTGTTCCATTTTATAGAACTTGTCAAACAAAACTCTATGACTTTGTTTCAAACTATATATGACCTTTTGAAGATACTAGGTGACATGGGAATGCCATGGGACAGTGAAGGGTTATGATGCAATGGGCTGGAGCGACTGTAACGAGAGATGTGTGCATGGCAGGTTTGATGCAATTGGTAGGAGCAGCTAGGAGGAGGGTGTAAATTGAAGTCAGAGAGAATGGGCACATCTAGGGTGAACACAAGTTCTGGAGCGGAGTAGGACGATTGGGTGGACGTGTGCCAAAGGGCATATCATGATCTAATACTATTTTGACAGTTGAAAATATTTTTCTATAATTTCAAAATAAGAGTTCACCATGGAATTAAATAATGAAGATAAAATCATCCTTTATAAATTTAGGAGGGTATAATAAGAAAATAAATATGAGCATATGTGAGGAGTAGTATAGAAAACTTCTAGAATATTCCTTCACATTATAATGTGTATTAGTTTCTATGTGTAGTCAAATGAAATGATTCATTAAATTTCCATGGAGATAATCATTCATTTGAATTTCAGTTGTCTAGATTGCTGATTCTTATCTAATCACCTTTCTCTACTCACTTATCTTTCTTGTCACCTCCTTATCTGATCCTTGCACCACTCTTTTTAGGACAAACTAGAAAAGTAAAATACTGGTTATAAACAAGAATACAGGGAATTATTGTGTTGCTTGAAGGGTGAGACATTAGAAGGGAATAACCGGCATATTTCTTATTTAATGAATTGATTATGGTAATTGTCCAGTTTATTATCTTGGTGCACCAACATATGTCAAGATAAGCATGAAAATAAGCAGTTCCTCTTTCTAGGTCATGCTGCCTACATGTATTTATTTTTTACTGTAAGCCTATATAATGTTTTACCATCTTCTTTCTGAATATAAATATGATTTGAAACTCTGCAGGGTCTTTTACTAGGAGATTAGCACAGGAATTTCCTATGTGGCAGGTATTTCATGTGCTTTTATTTCCATGTTCTGCACATGATAATGTTATAACTGGATGTCCTATGATTTTTCTGTTCTGACATGATCTGCCAATCAATAATGTTTCTGAGGTTCTTTGTTATCACATGGATGATTTGCATTAAATTGTGTACGATATTTGGTTTTTTAACTATTTTTGCAACCAATGAATTTGTAATATCTTTTCTGTATCATTCAGTTTCTTTTAGTAGATTTGCGCTGCCATGGTGATTCAGCAACCATGAAAAAGCGTGGACCTCATACTGTCGCCTCAGCTGCTCTGGATGTTCTGCAGCTTGTAAGTGGTTGATAAAAGTTACCATTTCTTTTTGCACATTCATTTGGCTGTCGTGTTTTAATGCATGACGATGGAAATGGAAATTTCACTTTCCAGAGATTTGTGCATGTCTATTATTTGCATATATTGTTGCTTAAGCTACAGTACCAACTCACTAATGTGAACGTTTTGTTGAATTGTTGTTCTACTTGGTTGCCATTATACTGCTCATCCACATACGCTATTCTTTTGTCATTTGAAATTTTAATGTTTCAGCTTGTGTGAAAGTTTTCATTCTTGAGCATGCTTGAAATGTAAAGTGAACTTTAGGACATCATTGAATAGAAATTATGATTTTCCATTCAAAGTACAGTGAAATATGGCATTTACGTTTTCCAAAACAAAAATAGCATTTACTGAAAGTTGGAAAAAATGGCATTTAACTGCCCACGACATTATCTATTTAACATCTGAAACTTGTTCAGATAAATTGTATAGTCTGGAAGAATATACTTGAGCATGACCACTTATTTATTGAATTAGGACATTGGCAACACAAATTTGATTGAATTCAATAAGATTTAAAGGAACTGATGTGGGCATTAAATTGGCTTCTGTCCTGATCCTGGAACCGTTATAATATAGAGCTCTACATTTCTAAAGACTGCAATATATGCTAACCAAGTAACTATTCAGCTGCAGTTGCAGAGCTCTTGCATAACTGGAAAATATAAGATAATCAATCCAAGAGACAACCTCCTGCTATGCAGAGGTAACACTGTAAAAAAACACTTTCCAAAGTATGTTACTGGAGATTTCTTTATGATTATTTCTTTATACTGAAAGGAGTTTTTTTTGTTTTATTTTTGTTTTTCCTGAAAGGAGGATGATTATTCCTTTATCATTTGGTTTACAATGCTTGGATTGTTTTTTTAAAAGTTCTTTAGTGACTACAACCATTTCAGCTGAATAAGTTGTTGCTGTTCTATTTTACTTTGTGCACTATAAGACACTGATTTGATTGAAATGTCGTATGTTACAGGTGAGACGGTTAAGAATTACCCCTCGAGTATTAGTTGGCCACAGCTTTGGGGGAAAAGGTTAGTCATTTGCTTCATCATATGATAATTTAACTTAAAGTTGACAAACGTTCCTCAATTATGATTGTAATTACTGGATAATTACTGAATATTATCTGATTACTGTGTTCTCATGTGTCTTATATTGTATATATTCAGTTGTGCTTAGTATGATAGATCAAGCTGCAAAACCTCTTGCAAGACCTGTAAGGGTAATATTGAAGTTTATCTGATTACTGATAATCTGATATTTTAGTGCCAAGTCCAATTGATGAAATTGGTTTTTAACCAAAATAATGCTATTGCTGTTACTCTTTTGAAATTTCTGATTCAATTCCTCATTTTGAAGGTATGGGTCCTTGATGCTACTCCTGGGAAAGTGCGTCCTGGAGGAGATGGTGAAGATCATCCTGGTGAATTGATTGCTTTCTTGCAAAGAATGCCAAAGCAGGTATGAATTGCGTTGATTGATTTTTTTTTTTTTTTTTTCTGTTTCATCCCATTTTTCAACTAGTACTTCTGCAGAATCTTGGTTTTATCATCTGCTCGTAGGTTTCACTTTAGTTGACTTGAGCACTGCATGCGGTATGTCATTGATATCTGATTTAGATCGGTGCTTGTTCTCCATTTAAATCAATGGCTTTCTAGTGTTGTCTTTTTTACTTTGTTTCATTCTCGTGAAACTAGCATTTTCTTCGTGCAGAAATTGTACGGAATTTTCACATTTTTTTAAAATAAATGAAAATTGTAAGTTATATATTTATTTTTTATTTTTTAAAATACATATTAAATTTTTTGTATATAAATATTTTATGATAAAAATATAAAGATATTAAAATGTTAATTGACAATTAATTATAATAAATAAATTTATAATTTTACATATAAATATTTATATATATATATATATATATTTTACATATAAATATTTATATGTTACATATACAAAGCAAAATCAATCAAATTTAATGATTAAATAATGTAAATTAAATACTTAATAAAAATAATTATAATTAATTTAATTTAACTTTTGCATTGATTGAGATTAAAAGAATTTATTTAATTCTAATTTAGCTCAACTTATAATCAAAATTTCAATTTATAGTTAGAACTCAAAATGAAGTAAAATATAAAGATTTAGAATTTAAATTTGATTTAGAATTTTGAAAGTTAGAGATATCAGTAAAATTAAATAAATATTTAAAAATTCTTAAAATAGAATTAATTTTAAAATTAACAGTTGTTGAGAATCTTATTATTAAAGATAAATATAATTAACTTGATTAAACTTCAAAATTAATTTTAAATTTAAAAAGTTAATCAATTTGAATCAATTAAATTTATCTCACAATTGAAAAGTTTAGTTTATGATTAACTTGTTGAAATTGACTTTAAGATTTTGCTTTTTGAATTAAAATTTCATAACTTTTAAGTTGTATTTGAAAAAATAAAAGTAGAAGTTATTTTTTTCAAATTACATGACATAAGATTTGAACATCATTTTATTATTGATATTAGTATTAAGAATATTTGTAAAATTTAGTTGTTAATATGTACTTTAATAAAATATTTAAAGCTTTATCATATTAAGAACTTTATATTATCATTTAAACTTAAAATTCACTCTGAACTCACTCGTATTTTACTTTATTCAAATTAAATTTAATATAATTGAATTTATTTTATTATATAAATAAATTTATAAATTTATATTATATAAGTGTGAGACGGGAGAGAGAGGAGAGAGAGGAGAGAGAGGAGAGAGAGGAGAGAGAGGAGAGAGAGGGAGGATTGGGGGGGCATGAGGGAGAGAGATAAGAGAGAGGAATGAGAGAGAGGAGAGAGGGGGCGGGAGAAGAGAGAGCAGAGAGGAGAGAGGGGGTGAGAGGAGAGAGTGGAGAGAGGAGAGGGGGGTGAGAGGGAGAGGAGGGCGATAAGAGATTGTTAAAATTAAAGGGGGCATTTTGGGGTACAAACTTTAATTATATAGTATAGATGTGGTGAGGTGATTTTTTAATAATTTAGATTTTATGCATTTTGATGATACTGGACTTGAATATGTCATTGATGAACTGTTGATTCTTTAAGAATAGACAATAGAAATATGTGATTGTAGGTTTTATAGTTTGGGAATGCTAACCAGATGGGTAGATCATCATGTGTTAGCAATTGCAGGACATATATTTTTAGTGGTCATGCATTTTCTGATAGACAATTCCTCATAGGTGTCATGGCTGTACTTCCACTTGGCATTTAAGATAACATGGTATAGTTGCGTAACAGCGTGTTTTTCTTTTCCTTGTGTTAATGCTTTCTCTTGACAGGTTTCCTCAAAGCAACAGATTTTAGCTGCTCTTCTTCAAGAAGGGTTCTCCATAGATGTAGCTCGGGTATGATCTTGTTACTCAGGTTTCATGATGCAACTTAGCTGTCTATATTATATTTACACATGAAATGTGGCATACACTGGAAAAACATTCCTAATTTAAATCTAACTCAAAGCCTAATACGTCATTTGTGTACTCAATCATGAATTCTTTATTTCTAGAAAGCATATCTTTTCTATATTGGATATTTAAGTTGAGGCTGGGATTGGTTACAAGTTGAATTGCTCGAAATGATATATATTCAACTAAGAAATCAGCTCAATCTATGAATGTGTTTCTCTTTATACTTGTAACGTCCCGGCTACCGGTACTTGACCCTTTCATTACACTGGGCCAAGCCTCAAGCAACCGAGACGTCAGAACTTAAACATTTATACAACTTGCAACATATCCTTTTTAAGCATTCATTTTCTTCCATAATCTGCAACATCTCACACCATGTCCCGTGATTCTTCTTATGCCGTACCTGCCACCAAAAATGGCAGGAGTCTGTTAATACAAACTCCGTAAGTAAAACAGTATCCAACATAATATGAATATTCAAACATAATCAGATATTATAACAAAATGATACAAATAGCATCATGGGATATTCAATAATTATACACATAATAAATTTACACAATATGCTTTACATTAAAATTATCATCAATATTTCTCATGTTATTGTACTCACTTTATTTCATCATATCATAACATTATTCTGTTTAGTGATATGGTTCTATTATTTTCATATCCTTTCACCTAGAAACCTGTCAAAAGTTCTCTTTAATTTGTTATCCTAGAAGTCTTGGCAGAAGCCGCACTTTGCATTAGTGACTCCATTTTAGAACATCACTCGGTGTACATTTCCTGCCCTCATTGGAATAACACATATATAAGAAAACTTTTCGCCCTCGTCGGTTCTTGGTATACAAAAATTCATCGACACCACATCACCTCACAGATAATCAAATCACTCATTTTTTTGTTCAATTAATAGAATACATAGCATAATATCATAATTTTATATACTTGTAACGTTAAATTATATTCACAATTTAATAATAATTCAACATCAACTTTAGAGAAAAAATTACCTACCGATCATATCGTTAAACAAGCTTGGAAATTCCTCACTTTATTTCCTTTTCTTCCTTTTTTCTTCTCTTTTCCTTCTTCTTCTTCTTCTTCATCTTCTTCTCCTCCTTCTTCTCCTCCTTCTTCTCCTTCTTCTTCCTCCTACTGGCTGTAGCTGCAGTTGCTGCTGCTGGCGCTTGTTCGGCAGAACGGCGGAACGGCGGACGCGGGCGGCAGAGGGAAACCGAGAGGGAGAGAGGAATTCTTTTCTCTCTCCAAGCGCGGGCGACACGCGGAAAAGGTAGGAGAAGGCGGTTCCCGCGGCATTGTTCCTATCTGATTAATGAAACAATTGCATTTTGGTCCCCATCTTTTTATTTTCTTATAAATAGGTCCAAAATCATTATTTTTAGGTCCCGCATCATACTTTTTGAGTCCAAATCAGCTCTAATTTTTTAAATCCACCAATCAAATTTTGGGATGTTACAATACTTGTATAAAATTTAAGCGTAAGATATATGCTCAAAAAAGTATGCTGGAAAGCACAAAGCATATATATGCTCGTATGCATATAAAAATATTGTATGTAATATTTGTAACATACACAGTGCAGGTTTTTGTGTAGGGACATTTTGCTTGAATTTGACTTGTTTATGTTTGACTATGGGATGGCAGCAAATGTGATATGTTGAGTGCTCTTGAAACTCTTATTCTGCACTGAAAGATGTCTAAGCTCTCATTTGATTGAGAAAAAACCTCCCAAACTCCTCCAAAAAATAATTTTATTAATATTTTATATTTATTTCACATTATACATAAATTTAAATATTAAAAATCAACTTTATTTATTTTTCAAAAAAAGTCAACATTATTACACTTTCTACACAAATCTAATCTTAAAAATTAACTTCATTTCACATTCTACACATCTATAAAAAATCAATTTTATTGCACATCAAATATAATTTTTAACAATAAATAACTTTATTTTATATTATAATATGAAAATAATTTTCTTTCTTTTCTCTATCTCAAAAAAACTTAAAACATCCCAAAACATACTCTAACCAAACCAGGCATAAGGATTTGATAAGTTCTTGGTAGGACATGGGTAAATAGGCTTCAAGTCTGCTGGGTATCAAGTGTGATGACTTGTAGAGATAGGAGGATAAAATAGAAAAGTGATCCATAGAAGGACACTTGGGGAGCATTAATTGCGGTGGCAGAGGCAGCCAGATTAATGAAATTGGGAGATAGATGCACTGTCGTGGCCATCCTGATGTGTCTTTTCCTATTTGATTTCAATATGCTGTACTTATGTGGGCAAGAATTTTTTTGGGTCTCATTAATTTTTAAGATATGGTGCTTTGATCTGCGGTTAGCAATTTTACATCATATTTCAGGCCTACAATTATCAGATTTTCTCTTTAGAAATATGATCTAATGGCTCATTGTTTTCCTTTTTCATAAAATAAAATAAACATATGTTTTAGCCTTATTCTATCCTCCTTTGGAATTTACCATATCCTTGGAAATATGAGGATGCCTTCTCTGGAAAATCAAGTGAATGGATAGATGCTCTAAACTTCATTCCCCTTGCTCTAATTATATTCCCCCTCTCGATTGCTGAAGTCGTCATTATCCTTGAACTTGAGGCCATTTTGCACTGTAGTATCCATAATATAAATGATTTTTCATGCAAAAGTTATCATGAACCGCATCTCTTTAGGGCTTGGATTTGTGGTCCTTCAGCATTCTTTATCTGTATACTGCTCCAACAAAAATGTTCTCTATAGTCTAGCCTTGACAGTTTTGGCCTACTTCTCCATAGGTAGCCTATTTTGTCCTACACTAGGTTTGTGACCTGATGGTGATTTATGCGGTGTTGTACATGTCTAATCTATTTTACCTTTTTAACTTCAAGTATTTGTTGAACTTACATGTTTCCTGAGATAGTCTTTTTGCATTTTATTATTTGTAGCTTGCTGGCACTGACTGCAACATTTTCATCTTTCTTTTTGTTCTAAACTTGAATTAATTTATCAGGACTGGTCAATTTTCTTTTTGGAATTATGATATACCTTACCTAAATCACCTTAATGTTTCTTATAAAATGTCTTTTTAAGCTATTTTTCTGAATTCTAGCTGTTACCTTGCGTCTTCCATTAGAAATAAGATATAAGATATGATGATATTTATGTTTAATGGGAGTTGTTATGATGGAAAGTCACTGACAGAGTGACATGACTCAACCGGAAGAGGTGTCAAAGTTGTTATCAATCAATGCCTTTATGATATAATTAATGCTTCATGAAGGAACTTTGAGTTTAAAGACGTTCCATAGCAGATCTTCTACTTTCTATCTGGTTGGATTGAATCTATGAAAGGTTAGAATAATTGATCGAGCTTGTTCGATGAGCATGGGTTGGGTCTGGTTTGAGTCCAATCTAATTATGATTAATGGAGCCCTATTGACTACATCAATTATGTTTGATTTGGGTTTTTCTTACTTATTTGGTTATTGTTTATTATTTTTTGTCCTTTATTGTCTTTTTAGAGTTGTGATGTGAGAAGTCTTGTTTACAAAGTATATTAATGTAAATTTTTAAATAATTTTTGGAAGAAAATCAAGAGTTTTGTCCAAAAAAATTGAAAAACTAAAAGCTTCCACATAAATCAAGAGGCATATACATAATAAGATTTGATCCTTATTGCAAGAAGTACAAGTGGGGCATGTATGACGACCTGGGATCGAAGAGGGCATGGAGTAATTACCGGGGTGATGTATGTATGAGTGAATAAGAATCACCTGGATAAGGAGCGGCTCCTGATAGGCATTTAGGTGGAGGAGCACAGGAATGAATCGTCCTGTATCGGAAAGAGATGGGAGTTTTTGAGCTGTATAAGTAAATGGTGTGATCATAAATGGTAGAGGCACCTTTTGGGATAAAATCATAAGGCTAATGATGTGAAATTTCATAGTTAAGCGTACTTGAAATAGAGTAGTACTAGAATGAGTGACCTTTTGGGAAATATTCAGGTCACGTAGTTTTCTAAAATCAAAGCAGATAATACCTCTATGTTTGGATTGTGGGATGTTATAATATAGTATTAGAGCTGACCTTCCATTGTACGATGTAATTCGAGGATGAAGTAGACAGAAGTTGTTGGGCTTGTGACGACTTGAGATCGAAAAAGGCGGGGAGTAATTGCCAGGGTGATATCTATATGAGTGAATCAAAATCACCGGGATATAGAGTGGCTCTTGGTAGGCTTCTAGGTTGAGAGGGACAGGAATGAATCATCCCGGATCGAAAAAGAAAAGGGGTACTTGAGCTGTATAATAAATAGCATGGTCTCAAATGGTGAATGCGTCTTTTGGAGTAAAATCGTGAGGTAGAAAGTACTCAAGCTATGTAATATTCTAAAGCCAAAGTGGACAATATCTATTTATTTGGATTACGAGATATTATAACATGAGAGCTACATGCCCTAGCTGTTGGATATGTCTCTTAGGCCCTGTTTGGCGCGAGGACCAAAATCAGGACCAAAATGGTACTAATTTAAAAAATAACAATAATAATAATAAATATATTTTTTAAATCATTCTACACAAATTCTAATATAAAAAATATTATTTTACTTTACATACTCAATAATTTTTAATAAAAAAATTAACTTTATTTTACATCCTAGACCAAAATATTCGAATCAAATATTTTGGTCTAGGATGTGAAATAAAGTAAATATTTTTATTAAAAATTATTGAGTATGTGAAGTAAAATAATATTTTTTTATATTAAAACTCGTGTAGAATAATTAAAAAATTTATTTATTATTATTATTGTTCTTTTTTAAACTAGTACTATTTTAATCCTAATTTTGGTCCTCGCACCAAACAGGCCCTTAGTGTGATTCTGATTACTCCATTTTTACTGGAGTTTTGAATTGCCATGAAAGAAGCTTTAGATAAATATCATCCAAGTCCCTGATATTAAGGGGTAATATCAAGTAGATTTATGATTTCAAAAACTTTCTAATAGGGTCCTTGAGGTTGATATTTTATTTCAATCAAGTTATTTTTATAATTAAAATTTTAAAATAAAAATGGCAAAAATACCCATTTTCTCTCCCTTCTCCTTACTGTTGCCCCAGCCGCTGCACCTTTCCGCAACTACCACACTGCTCTGCAGTTCCCACGGCCATTGTTGGCACCCTAGCAACCGCACAAGGCTCTTTCGGGGGCATTGCTAGTGCATGGCATCTGCGGGTTCATCGCTAGCGAGTGCAAGGCCCGTGTAGGGCGGTGATGCGTGGCCTATGTGGGTATGTTGCTTGTATGGGTGGGCGAAGCTGCTGTAAGCATCGTGCCCTTTTGCACATAGGCAACGTACTTGCAGAGGCCATGCAAGGCCCTATGCGGTTGCCCGCATAGGCGATGGTTGTGGAGGCCACTGTGTAGTTCGACGGTGGGGCAGTTGCCAAGAGGAGGGGTATTTAGTCATTTTGTATTTTAAAAAATTTAATTTAAAAATAAATTGTGTATAATCTATAAAAAGAACTTAAATGAAATAAAATATCAACCTTAGGGACTATATTGAATGATTTTTGAAATTATAAACCTACTTGATATTGTCCCCTAACCTCAAGGACTTGGATGATATCTACCGAAGAGTCTTTGCCAACAATTTCAATTAAACTTTTGTTTCTTGCTTTTCCCCTATTCTTGTGATCTCTTCCATGCTTAGCTCACGCATTTGCAAAATGGAAACTACAATGCTTTCCCATCTATTTTTTCACAAGAAATGTTGTTACCAGATTACTTAACATGTGGAGTGATGAAAGCAACATGTGGAGTGATGACAATAACATGTGGAGTAACAACTGGGGTAAACAAGCAACCTTTAATCACTTTTAGCAAATCGGCTTCGTTTCCCTTCCACAGTTTTTCTCCACTATTCACGTTAACCGCCAATGACAATCAACAATAGGAAAATTCTCTTACATCCAAATTAAGTCGTTAGTCACCTACTGATCTCTTCCATAGGTTAGAATATTCTCTGCTTTACAAATTGTGGCAACACTACTGCATACAGGTCAGTCGACATTGATAAATAAAAAAACCAACACGGATGTTATCAGCAATGGTATGGTGTTGGAAATATAACTAGTGCAACACTATCATGCGATAATAGTATTTGCATTGATAGCAAGCAAATGCTATTTATTAGGTTTCATTTAATTGGGGCTAAAAAAAAAATACTTTTATTAATATTTTATATTTATTTATTTCTTTTGAAGATCACTTGCAACCTATACATAAATCAAAGTGAGAAAGCAAAATCACTCTCAATTTTTGGAGAGGAGCAAGCGAAAAATGTGCGAAAGGGGCATTCCACTCTTCCATAGTAGTGACAGTACATCCTGATCTATAGCAAACCCAGCCAAAAAATGAACTGCCTTTTTGGCACATCTATGCGTTCAAAACAGTAGAAATATCTGTAAGATAGTGGCTAGCAGAGGCTTCTCTTGCCACCTGCAAGATGTCAGTGATGGCGGTGGCAGAATTGCCCTTGATTTAGATGCCACAGCATTTGCACATTCCTTTGTGATCCTGACTGCCCCCTACGAGTTTCTGGTCTTTGTTTTTGTAGCTGCCCTGGTAAAGAGTTAGATACAACTGCTTAAAGGAGATTGTCAACATGATGTGACTGAATCAAAATTTATATTTATTTAATATTATATATAAATTCAAATATTAAAATTCAAAATTTATTTCAAATCCTTTACAAATTCCAACCTTATTTCACATCTTACACATGCTTCAATAAAAAAATTAATTTTATTTCACACCCAACATAATTCTTAATAATTAAATAACTTTATTTCATAACATAATATTAAGAATTAGTTTTTCGTTTTCTGTCTAAAAAAATTTAAAATATTCCAAAATATACTTTGACCAAATGAGGCTTTAGGCCCTGTTTGGTTGAAGGTTAGGTTATAGTCAAAATAGCCTCCAACTATTTTATTAAAAATAATAATAATGATAAAAAATAAAGTATAATATATTAAAAAATGTGTAGAATGTGATATAAAGTGAAATTTTTATATTAAAGTTGATGTATTGATGATATAACAACAACAACCACCAAGCAATCTAAAAGATTCATATCATGATTTATTTGACAAGTTTTACGCTAGTTGTTGACTGCCTAACGCAACCCTCCGAGTTTCTCATCCGGGACTTGGGACTCAGCAATGACACGTTTTATGTATTGATGATAAAAAATAAAATTTTTGTTTAATAAAATAGTTGAAGTCCATTTTGGTCATGGTCATGGCCAAAATAGTCTCCAACCAAACAGGGCCTTGTGTTGGTTTTTAGTGCAATTCTAATAACAAGGTAAGCTACATTTGGAATTGTCGCATAATATTGGAGTTTGGTGTATAAGCATCTTCGTTGGCAAATAATCGATGCTAATATGTTGGTCTACATTGTTGCAATGATCGACACTGGTAATTAGTCTGCTTCTCTTGTAAAAAACAACTCAAATAAGTTGTTAATGCCGTTCACCTAACCAACGCATATATGATCAATAGTGTTTGTTATACCTAATACTTTAACACATTGGAAAGCACACCATATTAGTGTTAGTTTGCAGAACTGATATTGACTTGGGAGCATTCCATTTCAACATTAGTTTTATGACATAATTGATGCTGATTTTTAGTATCCGACTCTAAGCTGACACAAAGTCGACATTGATTCGCAATGCGGATAAAAAGAGATATGCAACATATTTCACAATTGCTTGTTACAATAACTTACTAACAAAACACATCTCATACACATGATAGTCATATACAAATATGATCATCGCATGATTATAATCTAATCACATAGACAAGAAAAGATAACAATCATTGAAAAGATACAAGTAAATACATATGGATATCATAGGGTTGTTGCATAGGTATATCCAAAAAATTACAATTGTCACAAAGATGTGATCACATATTTACATGTGATAGAAATAGGCCAACTTTGTGTATATAATGACATGCACAATATATAATCACAAATCAATTCATTGCATGCTTACACAATGTAGAATACATATCTACTAAAGCCTTCATGTATAAACAGCGATGTTTTAATCATACAAACATACAAAAATATCTAACAACGCAATCAAAGAAATAAAAACATACAAGAGTTCAAAAACTTGAGCAGGGTGGAGGTGCAGACATAAATCCCTGTGATGTCAAGCTTACTATAAACTACTGCAATTGCTCCTAAAACTGCTAAATCTACTACTTCAGTTCCTCCTGAAGGCTTTGAACTTTTTTTTTTGAAGATGGTGGGAGGAGCGATTGATCTGGTGATGAGAATAATGTAGAAAAGTAACCTATAAGATGTATAGCTTGAAATTGCGAAATTACATGAGCTCCATAGAATTAGTTTTGCAATATGAGAACTTTAAAACTAAATCGGAAACATGAATTTAAGTGAAAATTAGAGTATGAATTTGAATCAATTAGCTTTCATCAACAAGAGATAAAACAACTCTCGAGAAAATATCTGAAAGCATGAACTATTCAACTCTAGAGAAGATTATGCAAGAAGAAAATTATTGGTTGTGTTTATGAAAATCAAGTGAGAAAAGAAACACAAGAGAGTGCTTTAGAACTTGAATCATATTACTCATAAGAAATCCAAAAGTGTTAGAGCTTAAGATAGAGGGAAGGTTGAAACACTTAGCAAGATATGCAAATCAAACTATTAGTGTAGCACTTTACTCTAACTTCAAGAAGAATGATAGCTTCAAAATTAAGAAGACATAGTCATGAAAATTCAAGAGTTCTTTAGCTTTTCAAGCTTCAAGAACTTCAGCACTTAGAATAATTTTGGAAGATGAACATGTTTAAGCTCTTATATTTCCAAAAAGAAAAATGAAGGTTGGTCAGAGGTTTTAGAAGGAGAGGATGAATTGAAAAATTACAAAGAAGTCCTCTTTCAATTTGGATACAAAATGACAAAGTTCTCGTGAAATTGTTGGAAAGAGCATGGGTGTTGGTAAAATTGCTATAAGGTCTTTTTCTCCATTTTAATTTGAATGAGGAAAAAGATAAACCACTAGAGGACACAAATCCTCCGTGTCATGAAAAGTAGCCTGTTGAGAAAAGAAAGTAGCGTGCACAACTTCAAAGAAGTCCTTGAGAAATTCAAATCATTTAAATGGCATTGTATTCACTAGAAGATAAAATAGCTAGAGAGGGATGATTTCAAAAAATATTTGAAGGTGTATTGTCTAAGATGTAAAGGAAGAGAAAAAAAGCTATTATGTCGAAAGCACCCATAATTTAACTCAAATCAGTAAGTGAACACCATGTAGATAAAACCATGACATGGACCCATGAAGAAAGTCATCAAATATGGGTTTAAACCTTCTGGTGAGCTTGATGGAGCAGATGAAAAAAATAATATATTTGGATGATTGATCAAATATATGATCAACTAAGGAAACTATGCATTAAAGTAGAATTAGCCATGATTGAAGAGAATATTTTTAGAAAAGATCAAATTAAATTGTGATAAGTTGAGTAGGAAAAGCATTCTGAAAAATTAAAATGAAATCCATCAACATGATTGACAATTAAGCCATTTAAGCCTTTTGGATTAAACCTGCATACACACTTTAATAAAGTTTGTCTGTCTATAAGTCTAAAGTGGTGGTTATCATCAAAATCAAGAGAGTTTAACATAGTACAGATATATTTTCCAAATGATTCACTTACATGGATGGCTCGGGAGTTGGGACTTGCCATTCATAAATTCTCCCTTACTCATATTGTGCCTATATGCACACAAAAAATTTGCATGAGTTGGCTAAGCAACTATGGTTGCACTATTGTAATTTATTCAATTTGAACTATAAAGCTTTATTTAGGTATAAATTAAGATATACAGAACTTTTTACTAGCCCTCTTTGACACTCTGTGATGGTGATGGATCTAGCTTGACACTCTGTGATGGTGATGTATCTAGCTGTGTGGTTGGCCATTGACCCTTTGTGCTAAATGCGTCGCTAGCTTAGACTTTTTTGTCAAAATTCCTGCCACTTTGGTTCTCCCTATATTTTGATCAGCTGATTGAGGCATTGCTGGGCTAAACAATGTGGACCATGCTCGCTAATCTCATAGATATCAGTCATGTTAGCTTGCTCCATTGCTTGCTTTCTCTCTCGACCCAGCTCATCCTTGATATCTTGTGGAAGGATTGGTCCCATAACTAATAGATTGCACTGTCATTGGCTCCTACCACTGCCACTTTTCTATATAGTATGGCCTATGAATTATTGTATTGCTTTGAATCATATTTCGGTTAGGATTAAAATAAATTTGTCAAATAAATCACCTTAAAAATCTAATGTAATGTTCTTGAACATGCCTATCTACCTTTGCAGTGATGCTTTGTATGAGCTAATAAGATTTCTAGTGGCTCTCACATTATTGAAGTTGCAAGTTACAATATATTAGATTTAAGTTAAAAAAATCAGAAACTGAAACAAAATGAGGTAAATCCTATGTTTTGTCATCCATGACCTTAATCAATGGCCTTACACTTGGATCAAATGTCGGCATGCGATAGTGGGGTCTTGGTTAAAGGTCCACATCTAGTGTCGGTTGGCCAGAAGTGGCGGCACTCTACAATCTTTGTGTATGCTTCTATTGTTGATGATGTCGGGCAGCTCGGAGAGGTTGAGATAGGGAACAACAGTGGAGGTCAGCGAGTAGTGGCAACATTTGAGGAGTAGCATATGTCAAGCTTCGGTGATGGTGGCTTGGAGTGATTGAGGGAGCGAGCGGCAAGAGAGAATGGGTAAGATGATCGTTTTGCCCTAATATCTAATGAGGCTTCTTTATCCGTTCATCATTAGTCAAGTTGACGCTGATTAACTTATTTGCGTCGGTTCTCCAAATTGATGCTAAAGCATTGCTATATAGCATGTTTTTTCTTGCTTGGCATAGAAGTTTTTTGCATCAACCAAAACTGATGGAGATAGCTATTATTTTTGTGGTTATCTAGGCCGATGCAGATATTATATTGGTTGTTGAAGCTGACTTGAATACTACACATATTTATACAAGTAAATAACATTTTTAACAATAGACACAAATATTACCTATGTGTTGGTTAAATGACCAACAAGGATACAACATATTTTGAATCGCTATGAACCGACACAAATCGACCATATTGATGTTAGCTTCAACAACAGACGTGGATACTACCTATCTGTGTTGGACAAACGGTTGACACCAAGTAGCCGACACAGGCCTGGCACTAGTTGGCCACAAAGTACATGTGATGGGTTCCCTTCATAATTTTAGTATTGTTTTTGTTTTCTGATGTAAGACTGATGTTAAAAATTTTAAAGATTAACACAAAGTCGATGCCAAGCAGACATAGATTTATAGTGAACCTTCCTTCTATTTCTTTTTGCAATGGTCAATTTTGCTGACACAAAGCCAACAGATAGCAGATCAGTTGAGAGAATATTATTTGCTGCAATTAATCTATTTGAGATCCTGAAATATCTTCGTTCCATATTTCTGCAATTTTGAAAGGTTTGCACATGATTCTATTCTATCAGGTAAATGCTGATTTACTTTTGCTCTAATTGGATTCAGTAATTTTGTCAGGTTCTTTGCTAGATTAAAGCTTTGTGATTATTACATATTTTCATTCAGTTTTTCTCTTGAACTCACTTGTGAGGAAATGTTATGACATGTTTTGCTGATCTCTATTTGCATTGTTGTCCCTCATCAAAATATCCCACTTCAAACTGAGCAAACATAATTCTGCACTTCCAAAATGCATCTATTCTTTTGTCAGTCATCTCTATGCCACTTACCAAATTTAATTGTTGTAACTAAAATTCATGGTCTTGTTTCTAAATTTTTGCTTTTCCTTGACTTTTGGGCATCATATTATTTATTTATTTGTTTATTGTCTGCTAAATGATCTTATCTGAATAGATCACATTGCTCATTGGTGGAGTTTTAACCATCAATGAACGGTTAGCTACATACTTTTGTCCTTGAATGTTTTGAGATTTCTGAACGGGAATGTTTGGGCTTTACTGGAATGAAAGATAAAAAGGTGATAGGCTAACTTTTACATTCTTTCCCTTCATTGTTCTGTTTTGGCAGTGGGTGGTGACAAATCTTCAGTCTAAAAAAGTTTCCAACACAACATCACCGGAGTTTTCATGGGTTTTTGATCTTGACGGAATTTCTCAAATGTACAGCTCCTATGAATCAACAAATTTGTGGTACTTTCTTAACCCATCTCCTGTTTTCATCTTCTGTACTGCCATATATGTTTAAATATGTTTCTTTTGATAATTGCAGGAACATTGTGGAAAATGTACCTCGTGGAGTTCACGTTAATTTCTTAAAAGCTGAGAGAAGCCTACATAGATGGGCTCTCGAAGATCTTCAGCGAATTCATGCTGCAGAGGAATTGGCTTCAGATGAAGGAGCTGGCGTTGAGATGCATGTTCTTGAAGATGCTGGACACTGGGTAAGTTCTCTGGGAGAATACATGTGTTCCTAGGCTTTCCAGCATATTTTCTATGTCATTGTTTGACGCGGCTTCTAAGCGCTCTGATGCGGGACAATATGCGTGATGCAATCCTAATTAGAGATCAGTAAATAATTATAGCGGTTTAGTCATAAACTGGTTCAAGAATATCTCTAATGATAACTATGTGATAACTAAGAAATTACAGGCATGAGAAGCAGATCAATTTAAAATATCTAGAAACA